>LLCD01000409.1:0-19448 GCA_001414355.1 Hymenoscyphus salicellus
GTATGTAGGAGTGATGTCGTTGTAAAATGGGTGGTGAGAGTGAAGGAGGACCGAGGAGAGTTCTCGAGGGAGAGGAGGGAGGTATTTTGGGGGATGTGATGGGAATCTCAGCCAGGGATGCCATTTCACTAGCCCCGGCTTCTGCTTTGGCACATTTCGGGGTCAAAGTGGGCTTAGTGGAGTGGGACCCCCAAGGGACTTTCCTGGCACACTGGGAATGGGGAGGAAGGGCCCTGTTGTTGGTGCAGTCCAGGCTGCTCGCTTAAGCCTCCATCACGCTGGAAAGTTGGAAGTTGGTTGCAGGGGGGACCGGGTTGTTTGGATATGCAAAGGACCAAGAGCTCCGTGGGAGGAGATTCTGTTATGAAGTAATGTTTATTCTCCATAGCAGCTCACATAGGACATGTACTGGTACCGAGGTGGTTTTGTTTACTCGAGTAGACGACGACAACGACAGGACAGCGACAGCGACAGCGACAGCGACAGGACAACGACAGCGACAGGACAGCGACAGGACAGCGACAGGACAGCGACAACGACAACGTAGAGACGAGAGCCCTTCATATTTCTTCTTCCACCTGTCAAATGTCAACCAAAACAGTTAGCGGATATACATACACCACACTTCTTCCAGACAAGTCTGGGAGATCAGGAGCAACCTCCGCTCTTCCGCCTCCTGAACGCCTCCTTTTCATTGAGTCCAAAGAGCAACACCACATCATGCACGATTTGTGTCGTTGTCAGTTGGATGGAGCTTATCGGTGATTGCTCAACGTGCGCTGCTTCAGTACTCACCTCACCTCATACCGCAGCATCACGGCACTTGTTATTAACTTTAATATTCTGTGGTTGGATTGCCTGATTAGGGCTTGATTGCCATTAGGGCTTGATTGCCATTAGGGCTTGATTGCCATTAGGGCTTGATTGCCCCTTCCCTTCCCTTCCCTTCCCCCACCTCCAAGTTCCGCGCTTCCGGGTCTCACCAACAGTCTGCATCATGCTTGTGAAGGGCGGAAAGCCCAAGGGAAGTTCGTCCGACTCCAACGTCCAACCTCTTTTTGACACAGACCATCTCACCACCAAAGAAGCAGCACCGCATACAGATCATGGTGTGGGAGCTGAGGAGAGCTCAGAGCTTCACCGCCAAAGAGCTGCCACTGCCATACTCATACTTTAGCATCCGGCTGCCTCGGGCCTGGGAAGTCAGATCCCTTCCTTCCACCGAAACAAACGTCCAAACACGCCGTCGACTGAATCTTCCTCCTCATTTCCTCCTCCTCATTTCCTCCTCCCTATTTCCTCCTCCCTTCTCGAATATCTCCCCACCCACAGTTTACCCTCAAAATCATATGTTTTGGTATAAAAAATATGACGCAGTTCCCAATTCATGGGGTGATGAGCTCCACTGACGGGTACGGAGACTCCTCCGTGAAAAGCAGATCGAAATGTGCTGCTCGGCTCAGGGTCTTTTCTGCAGGGTCTCCAGACAGCATAGTTCCCCATCCCTGGTCCATTATGCAGGCCTAAACTAGCTCCGAATCAGTGAGCCACACACAGGAATTGATCGGCGGGGTCCTTGATCGCTGCCCGTGGGCTGATCGCATTTCCCCCCGAAATCCCCTTCCAAGTCGAAGCGGCTTTTTCAAAAGCGCACCGAAGTCCTCCCCTAAAATCTCTGTCAAAACAAACCGTCCGAAATCCCCATACAATTATTTCTTTTTTCACAATTAAATCATCTCGACGATCTCTTTCCAGAATAAGCATGAAAACGCTGCATGAGATCAAATTAAGGGGTCTTTTCCACTGACATCACCGTCTTCTCCCCGATCGAAAATTGAGATTGTCATCGACATTTGAGGGCTCTCATCCCTGGTGGTCTAGGTGGTCTATGTGGTCTAGGTGGTCTATGTGGTCTAGGTGGTCTTGGTGGTCTTGATGATCTTGGTGGTCTAGAGTGGTCCCTCGCTAAGATTTGGGGTGCTTTGCATTTTCCTGCATTTCGTGGGCCACCCAATCTTTTTTCCCTTGCCCTTTTGGGGTCCTTTTGGGCTAAGCAGCCAACTCACACGCCCAAGTCTAAACTTGAACTGCTGATGCACAGAAACGGGGTCCGAAAATCTTGTCTTCGAGAAGAAACATCGTTGGCGCAAAAAGGGGGTTCTTTTGGCCTAACGCTCGTTCGTTCCTTGTTTTGCGCTTGGGTTTTGATCGTCTCTCGGGGTTTTTTCATCACCCTTCCAGAATCTTCGTTGCCTTGCTTATTTGGGGGTCTTATCCACTCAAAACCACCAAATTTTCACGGTCACCGGTGATACTTCTCGACAGTTCAATGCCTTCTTTTCAAGGCATTGTAAACGGTATTCGTACTCGTCACACCACCACGAGGAAGTTCCCAAGAACTTCCCAAGAAGCCTCGGGTTGTTTAATCGTACCGTACCTACAGCACGGGATAAAATATCGAAGTTCTCTCAAGTATTCCCCTACCAGGGTCCTCCATTCGCTCATCCATATTACGGACCAAAAGCCTCCTTGATCTTCCCCATCCCACGCGAAGTCACACCACCCCCAACAACCCGGAGGACCCTGAGCCAATAACCAATCCCTCGAAACGCGCCACAAGCACGCTGCGCGCTCAAAGGGTCCTTTCTTCCATGCACGAGTACCTACGGAAAGAGGAAAAGCCTTAAAGCCCGGCTGTGGTGTGGTGTGTGGAGGGAAGCTTGGTAGGGCAACCTTATTATCGCTGTCGTCATCTACTCTCTTCCCACTCCTCTGGGGCTGGGGCGAATCTAGAGCCTTCGTAAGACTTAGTTGATACGATGCAGATCTCCACTCAGTGCTGGGTAAACTCGTCATTGTTGAGCTATGTTACCATGCCATTCGTTTATTTTTGTTCACGTATTTCTCTTCTCGGCTCTTCTTTCCTGGTCCCCTTCTTTTCTTCGAAGTGGAGTTACAATATGTCAAACAGTCGGATGGGGATTTCAAAATCCCATGAGACAATGTGGATGATCCACCTACCCGGACTCTTTCTTCGTGATGTTGGTCCCCTCCTTTTCTGCCTGGGCTGTCATCCATCAATGCAAAGTCTCGCGGCCGGTCCCTAGCAATCCACTTTTGTTCTCACGGTGTTTTTGTGTATCCTGATTTGAGTAAGGGAAGCATGTGATTCCCCGTCCTCTCTGTTTTCCAAGGTGGCACAAAGACATGTTCATGATGCTTTCTCATTATCCTTTTTGTCAAGTCATTAGTGAGCCATCCCCAGTAATGCCATAGACCACGCTGCAGCTACAAGTGCGATTACGATTTACCTTTTTCTTTCTCTTACGATGTAGCAGCCAATCCAGTCAAATACCGCTAGCTCTCTGATTTGCCTACTTGGGCAAAATTTACACTTCTCCTCTAGAAAAGCCCTTGCAACATTCTGCATTGCTAAGTACGCGTCTTGCGAGGTACCGTAGCCAACCAGAATGCAGCAGTATCCGGACTCTGCTACTTTTTCTACCCGCTACTTTTCCACCGACCCAAACTTACGGATCGTTCTGCCCGAAAAGAGCCCTAAGGTAATCTTGGCGGCGTCATTGAATTGGGCACTGGTAGTGTCAAACTATTCTCTGACAAGTGTGCAAGTACACAACCCCTCTTTTTGCTAAAGTTCGTCGCATACTTTTTCTCCGGCTCGGTGGGAGCGAGGGTTTGACCGTTTTATGGGGATATGGTTGGGACGTGCGGGAGGGAATACTGGTTGGGAACTAGATGGGATCGTCGATTCGATCCATGGTAGGATAGGGGGGTGTGGTTTGTTTTTCCGAGAGATGTGTAACAGGACTTCGAGAGATGTAGGTAGCAAGCAGAAGGGGATATTTCAGGATATCTTTTTGATTTCGCGTGATTCATGGCAATGTGTATACCCTTTGTAGTTGCTCATGTATCTTGCAGCTATAAAATAAGAAGCAGCTGTCATTTCTTAAGGGGGCAGGATGGAACTCGGATTCATCTTCCTCGAAAAACGAGGGCTTGTCGGGACTTCGAGAATCTCAATGATATGGGATGCCCTCATTAAATCCTTTCAGCTTGCGCTTTAGTGAGATTGAGAGCTGAAAGTTCAGGGGGAAGAATTGCTCGGTGGGTTTTGGGTTTTAGGGGTTTCTGTTGCCGAATTGGCTGTTGTCGATTTTATTTTCGGGTTACGTTCATGTTGAGGGTTTTCCCTTGTTTTTGTTTGGATTTCGAGGAGTTGTTCAGCGGGTGTTTTCTTGGGGAGTTTTGAGGTGGTTGTGACGTGGTAATGACTACTTCGTTGGGATGGCCGAGACACATTTGATGAACCAAAGCTTCACGACTCTTTATGGAGAGTATCTCTTATGGCTAGGTTACTTATTTATAATAGGCATTTCTATGGCTGGGCTGAACAACATTCTTGGGGAACTTGGGTATTTGTTCCATTCCTGGAATTAGCACACTTTTCGCTTTCTTTTTTACTTGGTCCTTACTTTCCTACAGGTTTATCCTTAGATAAGAGTAATGAAGAGTCTACTATGAAAGAAAAAAAGGATAGAGGGATGATATTTAGTTTTACCTTACTAGTTAGAGAGAACAGGTCTTTGGGACGTTTGATTTCAATAGAGTGAAGGGAAAAGATGGAATTAGGTGATAGGAAAGAAGTTACGTGATGAGCCAGACCGAAGAGATTTTTCGACGCGAGAGCAGGTTGTATTTAAGGGTTGTAGATTTGCGTTCAATTTTGCTTATTGTGGAACTATAAGAGAGGTGATACAGTTTCCGCAGCTGGGTCAAGTTCTCAACCCTTCCGCCGCCTTCAAAACAATGGGCTTGGGATGCCTTCGATTAGAAAGCGAGAATGAGTTTTGTTGAAATTATGAGCGTGTTTTGGATGACTTAGAGAATTGGAGATTTTTGGGGTCAAGTTGGATGTTGCAAGGGGGTTTGATTTTAAAGGGTTTTGGTGTCGAGTTACATATTGTTGTCGATTCTTTTGCTGGCTTTCGTCGACGTTACTTCTTTGTTTTGCTTTTTTGGATAGTATTTTGGCTGTTATTTGGAGGGTGCCTTCTTCTGAGTCAGGGAGGTTGTTGGGAGGTATCGATGCTTCGAAAAATCAGAGAGATTTGTGATTTTTGGTGTGAAGAAGCTCTTTGCTGGAGGTCAGAGTTTGGTTGTGTGGCTTATATATAGCGGTCATTTTGACGTCTGCATCTTTTTAATTCCCAACTTAGTGTTTACTACAATACCATGAGCTGCTGGAAAGAACTACGCTACCTTGAGTTCGGAGTGCTTCTCGGTTGGTTTATATTTTGATCTCCGATGTGCAAGTCTCAACACCGCGCTTCATATCAGAGTGCTTGATCATCTGATGTCCAGAGCTGTGTTCCATTGGTTCAGTTCTTATTTGTGGACATCTTGCGTATTAGTTTTTGGTATACTTCTCTTCGTTCTTCTTTTTTCTGGTGAGAAAGAAAACTCATTTTACGGATTTTTCTTGGCGTAGGGTTTGTTGCCACATTGGGATCTGCTGTCGAAAGGTATTGGGGCATTCTAGTGTCAACATTCGGGTATTTAGATGTTTGTAAGGCATTTTTGAATGCTTCTGCCGCCGCGAGCGCCTTGTCGTTCTTATTTCAAGTGTTCTTTTTAGACACTCTTACGACACATGGATGGTGAATACCCTGGTGCTCGGCACTGATCACATCTCCCAGATACTTTGAAATACATGCTTTTAATCGGATCTTTTGTGTCTACAAGAGTTTTCAACATTCTGTTGGGCCTAAAATTTCAATCTTGCAATGTTTTCTCATCACTTCACTACCAGACTGATAGCTTGCTCATATCCTTCAGAATGTCTTGTTGGTGGAATTTAGAGTTTTCATCCATCCCCTTACATTTCTAAGCCATTCTTTTCTGAAAAGCTCTTAGGTTGTTGGTAGACCTCTCCTAATTGTTTGGATTCTGAATGGGGCTGTAGACAATTCCGGGAGAAAGAAAAGAGAATATCGATAGAAGTTGATATAATAGATGTGGGTTTAGGTATAAATATCGCAGTTGAGGACGGAGCTGGAGGTGTATCGAATACAAAGGGTTGAATGGAGGAACATAAGGGAGATTGCGATGGACAAGGTAGTTTTATGAAATTCTTCACGAGGGCGAAGTGCGAGTTTGGGATTGCAGAACCTGCAATCCCAGAGGTGGTATTATCCGCCACACGCGAGATAAGTATAGAAGCTCGGGATTTCAGGTATTATCCGGTCACATTTCTACACCAGAGAAGATATAGAAGCTTGGGATTTTAAAAAATTCTCTTGTCGAGAAGATAGTTGTCGTCGACCTCTGTTTGTTTAGGCGTATTTTAAGTCGCTATCTCATAAGAAGTGTTCTTATATTGAAATTCTATGGTTATTCTACAATCTAGGACATGTCACCTCACCCAATGAATCACATTGGGTGACAAACCTCTATTCAGAAGACTCAAGACTTTCTCCTCGAAGGCGACTGCCTTTATAGAATATGTGCCGTAGCTTCAAGCTTCCTAGTCAAAACTCCTAGAATTTTAGATATCTCTCTTACAAACATAACTGACTTCCCATTACTTATTCCTCAACTTCCCCTCAATATTAAGAGCGGGGGGAGTGCTATATTATTTCCTACTATTTTTGTACAGTGTGGGAAATGATTAGAGTAGAGTAGAGTAGTGGGTACCTACTCTACTCTACTCAGGAGTACTCAGCAACTCTGAGTAGTACTCTAAGTACTCGGGCCGAATCAAAGAGACTGTGCCGGGGCTCTGGTGTGGCGTCGGAAATGGTGTAGTGAGCTGATAGGTTCGTACCTGCCTACGAAACCCTCGTTATTCCAACTTTGTGCTCACACTGTTGTTGTATTCGCCTTCTCACTGAAACCCAAAAGTTCGAACGCAATCTCATAAACCTACTCATTTTAGACTTTAGGGCCAAAGATTTTATAAAAAGCGTTCAGATTGGTTCCCAGTCAATTACCCTCCTTCTCTCTCATTCACTCCCTCTTACACTCTGCTTCAAATTTTACTACAACCTCTCACTCAAACCCCCACTCGTTTATTAATGAGCTTGAAAATCCAGAATCGTAAGATCTCCTTTTGCTTTTCTGCCCTCGACTCGACTCACCTGAGTATGACTACCCAACGCAAGAGAGTGTGATGCAAAAGTCAAATTTTAAGAGGATGTATAGGAGCTCGAAGATTTGGGGGTTCTGCTGTCGAATCAGGGGCTACTGTCTTTTGGGGCTTTCGATTTCGTTGCTCATCTTCGTGGGTCCAGCCTCTTGAACGGGCTCTACGGAGACGGAAAAACACGCTTTTTTAGACCCAGTACCGCACCTCACCAAAGGACTAACACAACGTCTAAAGAAGACAAGAAAAATATACAAGAAGTTTAGGACAAGTCTCTAACAGCTATTTATTTTGAAATCAAAGCTTGTCTATTTTAATTATTGTGTTGTGGTTTTATTTAGGATCCAAGATCAGTTTTGGGGGGTCGAAAAGAGACCGTTATTCCGTCCCCGTAGAGAAGGGGGTTTACTGTGATACTTTGATAATGTTTTATTTGTGGTGGAAGAAATAATAAGAGTTATTGCGAGGCTTCTTTGGAAGACAGCTTACAATGCATTTCGGTCGGGTATTGAGCATGGTGAGGATGGAAAGGGGTTTGACGTGCATTCATATATGTGCAGGAATTGAAAATGCCGTGGAGAGAAGAATTTGCACAGAGTATGGGAGATAGGTTGGTGGGTTTTATTGTGTGGGCTTCGTTTTTTTCTTTTCGTTGTGGGGTGGAGATGAATGTTATAACAAGTGGATTGTTGGGCAGATTGTTTTGAGATCTGGGAACTAGTCCATAATTTCTCAGTGAAAATGGGAAGAGAATGAGAGAAGGTATGTATAAGAAGTAGAGAGAGCGCGAGATGAGTTTTAATTTTATTCGTTGAAGAGATAGAGTGTCACTGACTTGATCGCATAACAGAGAGGAAGGAAACAAAGTTTTTGAGAATCAACAGACTAAGTTCGGAGAGATGTTTTCCCCCAAGTGGGTAAGAGAACTGTTGCCGAAGTGTAGAAAGGTACGGCGCCCTGGATACACCAAACTCAGACAACTTTCAATTAAAGTGATATACAGACTTTTTCAGCACCGAGAAGAACGAAGTCTTTGAAGAGAACGAGGAACTTTGATTCGTCACCATCAGACAAATTTCAGTTACCAATTAAATTGACACACTGAGACTTAAATGTTGCTCTTCTGTAAGATACTCCGAAACTTTTCCTCAATGGCTTGTTTCTAGGTACGTCATCTCCCAGTAGCATTTTAAAGGGGTTTTCTGTTCGTCTAAGAGAGGCGAGGGAGGGGTTTATTTAAAAGTGTGTGTAGGTTCTATTGTCGAGAGATTAGTTGCTGTTGATTGGGGCATAAAGACTGATCGAGACTATAAGAGAAAGTAAGTATAAAGATACATAGATATTTATATAGCCTCCTTCGGTAAAAAAGACTTCACTAGGGCGCTGTTTTGGCTGGCGCTTGCACTTGATGGTGAACAACTGCTGGGTTTGGTGCTAATGGCTGATTGCGATAACCGCGAATAGGGGTGACTAATATTAGTCTAAAGTCCCTTAGGTGAATTTCTATGGTATGGCTACCATGTGCACTCAACAAGAAGAAAATGGAGGAGCAGATACGGCAAGTGAATATCTACTCGCCTAAACCACCCACCCCACCCATGGCCCGCAATTCCAAGATAGCATCTATAGCTACAAACAACACGCATCCTCTCACAAATCTAGAGCTTCTCCCCTGGCCTAGTCAGTTAGCGCTTGAGACTGGAGACCCTTCGGGGTTGATGATAGTCTCTCCTACCGCCGGAAATCAATCAAAAAATTCCTTCGGAGTTTTCTCACAATTTTCTGCCTGCTCGACTGGCGGTTAGAGTTTTGCTGGTTGATCTTTGGATTTCTCTTTTGCTGCTGGTTTTGAGTACTTGTATAATGCCTACGCGCTAAACTTAACCCCAGTTACCAGCGTACGCCACTGACATACTTTCTCCTTGGTGAATTCAGTTTTTGTTGTTGATTCCATTCACTGTGTTTAATTATTACTGATTGTTTGAGTCAGAAGAATCTAGGAATTGAGTTTATCTTCTTCTCGAATAAGGCCTTTCATTTGCTTAGACTATTTTGTATAAGCCTTCGTAGATTTCGTACCGGAGAGTAACTACTCGCTTAATGATATCGAAATTTTGACTTCTATAAAGAGAACCTCTATTTAACTTTACTAGCTAATAGAAACAGAGGACCGCATTCTCAAAGCATACTTTAAGTAATAGTAAGTCAATACAGAGCTGTCGCGGCTTACTTAAGGCATCCGGTTAGTAGCTAGTTACAAGCCAAGCTCATTGTAACCCACACACACTGCTCACATACTATTCTGAAGCAATGCCTATATTTACTGTCAAAATATAAGTTACTGTCGATCTCCTTTCTAATACCCACGAGAGTAAAGAAACAAGACTTATTTCCGTCGCTCGGTTTTGCATTGGCTTGTTCATTCGATGCTAGGAGTAAGTCTCCAATGAGAGTGTTATGATTCGATTTGGCTGGGCGCACTTGTAGAATCGAAGGTGAATGTTTTTATTGGTATGTCAGGAATGGAAACTAATGGAGGTTCTATTTTTATTGTTGCAATTTTACGGTTGTGTTTGAGACAATTGCGGGGAAGATTTCCTAGGAATAGGACAGTAGTAGCATCCCTCGTTTCTATCCATGGGCAAATTCTTGCTACAGTCTTTTTCAAATTTGTTTCAAGCAAGAATCTTCACTTTTTACTTGTTTTTTAGCCTCTGATAGCTCTTTTTCATCAGACTCTTTCCATGAGACTAATCAAACTCCTTATTCTCCGAAGAAAGAAACAAAGTACCATCCACCATACGAAGGACTAGACAGTTTCAGTGTGTAAAAATGAAGAGAACTTAGTATAGAACCTCTCATTCCGTCATAGAAGTATTTTCTTAGATATACCTCTTCCAACTTTCTCGAAAAGCATAGGAGCGCTTGGGAAAAAGTTTCACTAATTAGTCTGGCTATGGTTTTGTCTGTTTGCTCGATCGTCTTTCAAAATATTGGATCAAGTGGTGTAATAGAGAATGCTGCGCGGTACATCATAGGGTGGGAAAAATGTAGGAGGTTTCTGTTGTCGAATAAAAGACAACTGTCGATTTTCTCTTTCGCATTCACTGAGTTAATATCATAGTCAGTGTTTCGAACTCCACGGCCAGTCTGAACTTCCATGCTGTTCGTGAAAACCCTTACCTTCGTTCTTCACGACGGGGACCGTTACTTGAACCAACGATGTTTTCTTGATCTCAGCTTTGTTATTGATAAGGATTCCCAGAAGGTATTTATTTGTTTTATAAGAGGATAGACCATCGTGGGCAAGGAAGTGACTCTCACTCTTTAACTGACAATAAATAGTTAAAGTGACTCTCTAATCCATCTCTCCAAAAGACCCAAATTATCCTTCTCTTTTTTCAAAGAGCATCTATGAAGGAACTTGAGAACTCCAGAAAAGTGGGGGTGGATTTTCGAACTTCTGATTTGTAATAGCTGAGTTACTTCTTGATATAATTCCAAAGCAAGTCTCCTCTCTACATGATAGAAAACAAGGTAAATATTTACTGTCACGCTTATCCTGTCTCAATATCCCGAACGAGGTCAGATCAATTAGGCAAAGACTGTTCAAGGGAGACCATAGAACAACTTTCAAAGTTTTAGAACCCCTGTACAGTACATGGGAGACTTCAGTTCAGCAAGTACCGGCGATGAGACATACATGAGATGTGTTACTCTTTTAGTCAAAATGTGAAAGAGACGAGGATGCCTAAGACGTTCTGCCTAAGTATTCTAAGACGAAACTAGATAGCTTGTTTTGCTGTCGAATAAAAAGTTATCTTCGATCCCTTCTTCCACTTTTGCATTTCTTAAACATTCATATTTTGCGCTTGAGGAGCTTCCTCTGCACTAGGAAACATTAACGTACACGTTGCTTCTACTTCTAAACAGGGTTCGAGGTAGACTGTCTTCTCAGAATGATTCTGTAGGCTTCACTTCCCAACTGATATGATTGAAATATTACACGAGTATTCAAGCTGTATTTGAAAGGGTGCCTCGTGAAGTAGTGAAATAAAGACACTAGCCATTGTCTTTTCATTCTGGCTTTTCCTCCTACTTTGGTTTATAAGACAAGAGAAGCAGCTCTTTGTTTTCGACTTCATTCTAGTATTCTCATACCATAGATGTACTTAATTTTCCCCGACGAACCACCTGCGGACTCGGTGGATGGGTGGCTTGTGACTTTTTAACAATTCTCGAGATATCGCTGATAGCAACACAAAATTTGTTCCACAAGTAAACAACATACCCATAATTGCGAGTGGAGAAGACATAGGCTTTCTTTTAAAAGACTTGAATCCAGAAAGTATCCAACCTAGCAAATACAATACGCAATACCGGGCTGGAAACATGTGATACACAGCGACGTCTACACTTCCACAAATGTGCCCCCTTATCTCCCAAAAGCCAAAGCAGTTCAACCCCTCAAACCCCAAGTATCTCCCCGCAGAAAGTCCGCGAGAAAGTATAACCCCAGAAGTTTTGCTGCCGAATGAACCCCTACCGTCGATTCCTGCTTCCCCTTTCACTTCTCTTGAAACCTACACGTCAACCTTAAGCTTCTTCACCGACCCCAGTAAACTTTTTCACAAATCAGACGCAAGATGCCTTTCTGATAATGTTGATCCGAAACATCCCCCAGGCCCAGACACCAGTTTATAAGTTTGTGGCAATACTCGCTTGTTTCATCCAAAAAATCCCCAGTTGTAGTTTAAAAACTTCCCTCCATCGCGAATCTCAATTCCATCGAATTGTCAGCAAAAGTACTCGCGAAGAAGCGCAGGATACCTCCTCATCTCGACAGCTAACTTTCAAGAATCCTCTTCTCCCCCACAATCAAGAAAAAGTGAGACAGAAATAGTAGTACTAGCTTCATTCCAAGCGCAACAAACATCCACCTCTTTGTCAAAAGTCATCTGCCAGTTATTATCTTACCTTTGCCACTAAGGGGTACCGGATTTCGTTAATAACCAAAAATAGAACACTTTTCCCTACTTCCCACGTCGTTCAATCCAGACTCGTAAAATCCATCCACTTCTCCTAATCGACTAGAAAAAGGATATCAATGCCAAGCCAATTCTCCCACAAGTAATAGAACAACCTATAAAAGGTAAATCACGGGGAGGCAGGTTCCAGCCACGTTCTGCAACCATGGTGCTACCTCCCCCTCAAGCAACTTCACATTCAAAAAACACCTCAAGTCAAAGAAAAGCAAGATCAATTATGTCACCTCCAGCAGTTAATCGTCTTTCCCGACATCAAGAGCTCTAGCTAATTATGGAGAGAGATTGGCTAGCAAGAAATATCAAGAGGAAAACGCCCTTTACTCTGTACATAACCATACATACATAATGCATTTCCTTGATTTCATTTCATTGTGCCAACAAAGAAAAAGAAGAAAAAGGCTAGGTTTCTGATTCCGTTTTTCCACTTCAGAATATTGCAGTGTACCGTTATGCCACTCCAACAAGAAATGCGAAAAAAGAGAAAAACAAAAGAGGAAAAGTATTAAGAGAGTCCGGATGGAAAGGTACCCATTTGCCATAACATCAACAGCAAAAGAATATTTCCATCAACAATTCGTTCGTAGAGAACCGATATCAACAACACAGCAAGGATGAGCAACCATTATCTCCACAATTCCCACCCCCGAAGGAAGAAAGAATAACAAATCGTCCGTAGGACTCCCAAAACAAGAAATGAAACCATTCCATAACCGCAGAGAAAATCAAGAGTTGTGGCGAGAAAGGTTTATAATGGGACCGCAATCATGGTAGACTGAAACCTCCATTGATAGCATCAAGCAAGTCATTAGAGTTCGTACGATTTTGCGCATATCGTTCGTAGCTGTCGACATAAAGATCATCGGTGCTGGTAGTATTCTTGACATGCTCATTGTTCTCGACAGCCTCCAACCACACACCCCAGCGCGTGCCTTGGATTGGGTCTTGCCAGTTACGGTAATGCTTCAAGACGCGAGAAAGGCGGAGCATCCATGGAGCAAATTGAACATCAACATATGTCATTTGAAGTCCCAGGAAGAATGGTCCTTGCGCATCGCATGCTCCGACGATCTTGGTGATGTAGTCTTGTAGCTTCTTGGTGGCCTCTTGTTGGGAAGGATGGTCTGAGGCTTGGAGGAGCTTGAAGAATGCAGGTACGATAAATCGGTTGATCTAAGTATGTCAGCAAAGTTGGGTGAATGGAATAGAGGAAAGTTATTACGTGATCGCTCCAGAAGCGGGAGACGGCTTTAAGTTGTGGGTTATCTGGTGGTAACAGGGGCATGCCAATTCCCAAATCTTCCAACTATTCACTCATGTTAGCGAAAATGACCAACACAAATGTTGGCCAACTTACGTATTCCATCAGAACGGTACTTTCACCAGAGCCCCAGTTGCCATGAGAGAGACCAGGTACCGATCCTCGAGGATTGACATCTAATAATGCCTGGGGTTTCTTGAAAGGGTCGACTTCGATGTATTGATATTGTAGTCCTTTCGCCTCCAAAGCAATCCAGACTTTTTGAACCCAAGGACTAAGAACAAGTCAGTTAAGTGCAGGGATTTTGATCTGAATTTCTTACCAGAAGCAACTTCCGAAGAGCTTCAACTCATGTTCCTTCGCGTGCTTCTTGACAGTTGCAAGTGCAGCGCCGCTAGCCTTTTTGTGATAGGTTTTCTAGGATAAAAAAAATCAGCTGTGAACGGTGATACTTGGAAAGAAGAAGGCTGAGAGATCTTCCATTAAATCTTACCTGCTGCTTTTTGGCTTCCTTCTCATTTTTCATCATCATTCGTTGAACGCTGTTCTTCTTGACTCTATCACTCTCAGCCAAATCGTGCTTATGAGGACCTGGAACACCGTCTCCCTTTCCGTTTCCTCCATTGCCGTTGACTCGCTGGATAGTATAGAATGATTTGCCATTTTGTCCGGGATGAGATGGATCAAGCAAGGAAATTCCAGTAAAGGCTTGTTGGCTTGAACCCTCTCCTCCACCAGGAAAAAAATTGTCACCCTGAGGTTGCTCTGGTCCAACACCATCCAAAGTGAATCCATCTGTTTGCATAGCACCTGGGAAGTATTCTGTGATTTTGATCTTTACATCGCATAGATCACGCTCCCGAGCAGTACGCTTTCGCTTCTTCTTGTTCGGATCATCGGATTTGGGTGTTCCCGGGGGGCGACCCTTAAGGCGACAATCCCAGTAATGAGAGACGAACTGCTTCTTCTTATATTTTTGGGTCGACCGGTGGGAGTAGACATTGTCAACGTGGGGAAAGTAAGTATTGTATCTATTCTTCAGTTAGTGGGTGCATGGAGGGAGAGGGATATCAACACATACTCTTCCTGGCTCAACGTAATGAGTTGATCAACGTCGAAGAGTTTCTGGCGCCATTCCGCAAGATTTGGAGGATTTGGTACATAATCAGTGTTGCCATGGGAATTGCTACTCTGTCCCAAGTCCTCGGGAATGGAATTGCTGCCGAATAGATCTGCCGTTTGTATAGGACCAATAGCATTGTGGGAGAGTTGGGTCAAGAGACCGTAGGTGGCATTGTTGTCATGTTGTTCGGGAACATGCGGACTCTCATGAGGATTCGGGTGTCGCTGCTCGTAGGGATTGGGATCAAAGGCATGGCCGTTGGAGTCGTCTATGTGAAGGTTTTGATATTGGGTGCCGTCGAGACCGCTGAGGTCCAGGCCAGGTTGCGAAGTGAGGGCATGATGGGCGTGGGAGAGGTGAGGTTGGTTGTGTTGTTGAAGGGCCGAGGATTGTGCTTGAAGGCCGTATCGCGGTAGCTGTCCGTGGAGTTCCTGCTCCATGATGCTCAAAGCAGCGATGCTGTAGTTTGGAGTTTGAAAAGCGGCGATGCTTGAATGGAAAGCTGGGGTTAAAAGGTCAGGTTCGCGGTAACGCGGTGGCTAGCCTTGTGTGCACGTGCCAAAAACAACCCTTGATCTCACTAAAAGCAACAACCTACCTAATTGATATCTGTATTTCTCGTAGGTATAATTAAACCCATTAATAACTAATGACATATAGCAGATTTTAAAAAGATTTTAAATAAATTGTAACTGCAATAAACTGCTAGAGTATATCTAGACTGCAGGCATCAAATTTCACTAGTCCCAATCTAGCCAATGCGCTCCACCCACTTTTCTCGATTCCATCAGTTACCTTGAAGCTCCAGACCTCTCCTGGATTCTCAACAGTAACCATCAATATGGCCGCCTTTCTCAACGGTCTCTTTGGGGCATCCCAGCCATCTGCCTCTCCTGTTCCTTCTGGTGACTCTGGTATGCAATCACTCAAAACAAATCTTCAATGCTAACATTACTCTGCCAGACTTTGCGGATTTCGCTGGAGCTCCTGATCCAGCCCCGGCCTCTTTCTCTGCGGTTCCAACAAAAGGTGGATTTGGGGGAGCTGTGCCAACTGGAAGCGCCGTTCCTTGGACGAAATGGTACAATGTGCATGAACGACACTCAATCAGCGACTTCAAACAAGAAGGGATCATTCTCTCCTTCATTGTTGTCATTGTGGTAATCCATCTTTTTGGAACGAGTACCAACCGAAAGAAGGCCAAGTCATGGATTTCGGCGCACTCCCCACTCCTGAGGAAGGAGTTTGCACTTGTTGGATTTGGTGGCCCACAACCTATCAGTCTGGACGAGGTTGAGAGCGAGGGTCTTGCGAAGAGCTTGGCTACCGACAGTCTACACTTGCCAGAGGATTTGTTAAAGGAAAAGTCTCCTCAGGAGTTCGCGACCTATGCGTCTGGCCGACAGAATATCGCATTCCTCGATGTTAGCTTGACCCTCCACAAGCGCTACAGCCCAATTACAATGGTTGCTGAATATGCCATGAGCTTGTTCTTCGAGAGTATGCCAACACCCGCTGAGCGAATGGAAGCTACTATCTATCCTTTTGATGGGCGCGAAGCCCTCTCCGTCCCAGGCGCACTCCCAGGTGCTCAAGAAGTTCGCAAGGATGGAAAGAGCAGCTACGATGGATTTGTTTGGGCTCTCGTCAACAAGGATACCATGAAGCAACTCCGCGATGATCGTTACGATGTATCTCTCACCAGCACAAAAGACAGCCCTAAACTCCCCAATTGGATTACTGTCATGAGTGAGAGTGCTGAGATTACCGACTTTATGCTCACCCCAGAGCTCATCAAGGCCGTCGAGGACGCTGGTGAGCTTTTGGAACATTTAATTATTACTGATCAACCAATTGACCAGCCACAAAGGTATATTTAAAATTAGCCAGTGTCCATTGTTCATTCAACTAACTGTTTTCTTAGACTTGACGATACCACCCCTAAGAAGCGCCTCCATTTGTCTTACCGCATTCCATCATCAGGCGACTACACCAAGCTTACTCCTATTTTCACATACTTCACCCGTTTAACCGATACCCTCGTTCAATCAGCACATTTCCGACCAGAAGTTCTACGAAAAGTTCGCACAACTCGTGACGATGTCATCAGAAAGTTTCGAAAGGACGTTGATGAGGAGAAGGCTGCGGAGAGACAATTGGAGTTGGAAAAGGCCAAGAAGCTCAAGAGAGATCTCGAACTTAAAGGTCTTGATGCCAAGGCACAAAAGAAGTATTTGGAAAAGGAGAAGGATAGGGAGATGAAGAAGGCGCAGAAGAAGCAAACGCAGAGAGGATAGGCAGTGTGTGCCAGGATATGTTCCATGTATTCATTTGTAAAAGCCAAATCGTTTCCTTTGGGAGGACAAAGCTTCATACCTGTAAAATAAAGTCCAATTGAAAGTACTACAAATAATATTGTAATACAATTAAGAATTTTGAAAATCGTTGTTTATTTCACTTCATCAAATTTCACACTGTTTTGGACTTAGTCTTGGAATGTTGCAGCCTCAGGTTGTGATCTAGGCTGCTATCTTATCGGCGAAAATACTTTTGCGTTTTTGGACCAGCCCTGCAAGTAAACCACCACGAACAACTCACAACTCACAGGCACCACAAGATGAAACGCAAATTAGACGCCAATGATGTTCCCGCCCCGGCGGAGGATGTAGAAAAGGAGGTTGAGAAAGTCGAAAAGAAAACCGCGGATGTATCTACATTCGCTGGTTTAGGACTGGATTCGCGACTTCTGCAGGGCATCTCGAAGCAAAATTTCCAAACGCCAACTTTAGTTCAGAGCAAAGCGATTCCACTTGCGCTCGAAGGAAGGGATGTGTTGGCCAGAGCGAAGACCGGGTCCGGTAAAACTGCCGCATACTTGTTACCAATTTTGCATATGATTCTTAAAAGAAAAGAGGTATGTTCTCTGCGACCCCGCCGAGCCGACTTTTACTGATCATTTCCAGATTTCTTCGACGCAATGTACATCCGCATTAATACTAGTACCGACCCGAGAGCTTGCCGATCAAGTCACCAAGGCCGTTGAGGCATTTTCTTCGTTCTGCGCAAAGGATATTCGAGCTGTCAATCTTACCCAGAAGGTTTCCGATGCGGTCCAACGATCTCTTCTTGCCGATTCCCCAGATATTGTTATCGCAACACCAGCCCGAGCTTCTACGAACTTACAAAACTCCGCATTGTCTCTTGAGAATTTGGCACACTTGGTTATTGATGAGTCGGATTTGGTGCTTTCATATGGTTATGATGAGGATCTTCAAAATGTTGCCAAGATCATGCCCAAGGGTGTGCAAACAATCTTAACCAGTGCTACGTTGACGAGCGAGGTCGAAACTTTGAAGGGTCTATTCTGTCGCAATCCGGTTGTGTTGAAGCTCGAGGAGGCTGAGGAGGAGGGCGAAGGAGTCAGCCAATATGTCGTAAAGTAAGTTGTGCAAGGACGGATATTGAGTACAGAGCTATGCTAACCAAATTTTAGATGCGCAGAAGATGAAAAGTTCTTACTTCTTTACGTCATTTTCAAACTCAAGTTGATCAAGGGAAAATGTATTATATTTGTGGCCGATATTGACAGATGTTACCGATTAAAGCTTTTCCTAGAACAATTTGGAATCAGGAGTTGTATTCTCAATTCCGAACTTCCAGTCAACACGAGAATTCATGTGGTGGAAGAGTTCAACAAGAATGTATACGATATTATCATCGCCTCTGATGAGCATGAGGTTTTGGGCGATGAAGAGACACCAAAAGTCAAAGAGGTCGAAGAAGAGCCAGTGGAGGGGGAGAAGGAAGCTGAGCCGGAGACGAAAAAGCCTTTGAAGAAGAAGAGGAAAACAGCAGAGAAGGATAAGGAATACGGAGTTTCCAGGGGAATCGACTTCAAGAACGTCGCATGCGTTCTAAACTTTGACCTGCCAACATCATCAAAATCATATACCCACCGAATCGGCCGTACAGCTCGAGCTGGTCAAACAGGAATGGCCTTGTCATTCGTCATCCCTGTCGAAAATTACCGAAAACACGTCCCAACAAGTATCGAATCAACAAAAGAAGACGAGAAAGTCCTAGCGAAGATAACAAAGCACCAAACTAGGAAAGGAAAAGAAGTCAAGCCATACAACTTTGACATGAAGCAAGTTGAGGCTTTCCGATACCGAATGGGCGATGCTTTGCGAGCCGTGACCAGAGTCGCAATCCGTGAGGCTCGAACAAGAGAGTTGAGACAGGAATTGATGAAGAGTGAGAAGTTGAAGCGACATTTCGAGGAGAACCCTGGTGATCTACACCATCTTCGACACGACGGAGAGTTGAGAGCGGCAAGGGTACAGGCTCATTTGAAGCATGTGCCTGATTACCTCTTACCTGAGGGTGGAAAGAAGACGCTTACTGAGGGATCTGGTGGGTTTGTTAGTTTCCGGAAGGCGGAGAGTCGGAGGAGACCGAGGTCGGTGAAGGGAAGGGGAGGGAAGAAGATTGGGGGGAGGAAGATTGATCCACTGAAGTCGTTTAAGGGGAAGTCGAGGAAGTAGATTTTTGTACAGTCGTGGAGTATTATTTCAAGCGTTGCATTGCTACTGGAGATATGATTCTTGGGTCTTTGGAGTATGGGGTTGACTGAAGCACAAAATTTGTGGTTTACACTTGAGGTAAGGAACATGGGCTTTGCTCCAAGTACACCTCCTTTAGTTTAATTATCGGCATTAGTCTGGCACAACTACTTATATTGCCCCAAAAGGCTTAGGAGAATGAGAAGCTCTGCCTCGCCATTCTTCTAAACGTGGTCGCACAATATTTGGAGTTGCCACAAAGATTCGCTAGGTAATGGAGGGATGGGGTATACTC
>LLCD01000410.1:0-19441 GCA_001414355.1 Hymenoscyphus salicellus
CTAGATGCCTCATGTCTGCCTAATCCTTCTACACTGTCTATATAAACACCTTAGATAACTACCTATTGCAATTAAATCAATTCTCCATGACCTTCAAGACCCAATACCCTCTAAACCCAATACAATCCTATCGAAGGTGCCAAATATTACGCTCGGCCATAGTGGTCTAATTGCTTTCTTCCGAAACGAACTCCCTTAGAGGCAATCGAATAAGTTCGCTAATTGAGTAGTTTCGCGGTGGGCACCACAGCCGTGGTACAGGAGCGGATGGTCAAGATTTCACACCCAACATAACAAAAAACTCTGGTCCCCTAGGCCTTGCTGCTGACAATAGGGGCGTTATCTTGTGATAGACGTCCATATAATTGGGACCTCGGAGGGGTTTCTGAAAAAGGGTGTGACCTTCGTGTCGCAAGCTCTCAGTTTTGCCGGTTTTTTTGGACCATTTTTCTCTAGAGCGTGTATTTTGCGACTTTTGGGGAATCCTTCAGTTTTGCTAAAATTTTGGTTGGTCTTTTATTTCAATTGATGATGAGGCGCTCTACAGCTCATAAGAACATTGGCTCCAATACCAACGGGGAGGTATAAATTTTCTTTTCTTGTTTTTGATATTCGCTTAAAAGACGCGATGTCCCGCTTTTATTTCGTTGCTCTCTTCTTAAACTCGATGTCCTGGATAAATTATCCAGCTCAAATGGCCTGTTTCCAGTCTATAATTATGCCTGTACGGCATCCTGATTAACACTTTTTACCAATAACCAAATCTCAATTTGCAAATCTTACATCTCAAATTTGGTAAGTATCTAAGCGTAATTTGACACCGTTGTCAAGTGTATTTCTGGAAATGCGTGACAAAGTTAGGAGCTGTTACTTTAAAGAATGGAGTTTCTGACTTACATATGGAAAAGTGTATCATCTTGAGTTAAGAGCGACAACAAGTTGACTTTGAAGCTATCGACAAGTAGATACTGATCCTAAAATCGTTCAGGTGGTGTAAGCCTTTCTCCTGAAACTTGATTTCAAACAGTAGACGCAAATCGATCACATAGTTAGAATATGCCTCTATTTCGGTTCCTCGAGCTAGTACCGCTAAAGACTAATATTTCACATTTGTGAAGATCCCCTAATATCCCTCTGTAGCCACAGCCAGACGAGATATATCAGAAGTCTCTTCCTTGTCAATCTGTCGGCAATTCATGTAATCAAATTCCTAATTCTCACTTGAAATTTACTTAAGTATAGAATGAAACGTTGATCTGATCTATACCAAAGTCTGGAACTGTTTCATTTGATTCACTCCCTCACGTGACACCGCACTTGGTCTGATCCTAACTCATTACTCTTGAAAGTATGGAAGAATATAGAGAAGTAGGATAAATAACAGACTATACTTTATCTTGGACTTATCAAAATAATCAATTTTGGTCCGTTCTAGTTTCATTGAAATTCTTGAAGTGCGTGTAAGCGGAATAAAGATAAGTCCCGAAACTCCGAAGCTCACATCATCAATTCCCGTCTCGGAAAATCACGAATGCCCTCAATCTTGGCTTAAGGCATTCCACGCTTCTTATACTGCATATTCCAGGCGAAGAAAGCATGAGAATGATCAATTGATGCCATAAGACCACGTACGATAAACACGCAATTGCAACTTATGATCGCATACCCTTCAGCTTCCCTTCCACAGCGGACATAAGCCCCCTTTCCCCCAGAGGATTTAGGAAAAACTTTAATCCAGAAAAGGAAGGGGTCGCACTTTCCTTTGGTGCTCCTATTGGCCACAGACACCCGTCGCTCCAGAAATATCACATCCTCAGTCCGAAGGCACATCATTACATCCGTAGTTCACGACTGTAAAGCAGAGAATTGGGGACCGATATCTGGTTTCTATATGGAGTTTGTAGATTCTAATTTCCGGTCTTTTTGGTATAAGAGATGGTGGTTTTCTACCAAAGAGTTGAGAATCATAGAAGCACATTATCTCATTGCAATAAAACGAAACAACAACACCAACAATAAATCCCATACAAAATTCGAGAGACTCCTAAAGAAATTCAAAAAATCGCACAGCACCAAGTCTCAAAAATGCCACAATTCGGAACACTTTCCATCTACTTCCCACCCGCCCCAAAATTCACAGACAAACACCTCCCATCCCTCGCCGGAAAAGTCTTCATCGTCACCGGAGCCGCCTCTGGAGTAGGATACGAGCTCGCGAAAATCCTCTATCTCGCAGGAGGTACGGTTTACATCGCCGCTCGCTCGGAAGCAAGATGTCAAGGGGCAATTGAGAAGTTACATGCGGAACTAAAAAGCACTTCCGAGTCCAGACATGGGTCTTTGAAAAGTATGGTCGTTGATCTTGGGGATTTGAGAAGTGTTAAGAGTGCTGGGGAGGCGTTTTTGAAGAGTGAGAGGAGGTTGGATGTCTTGTTTCATAATGCTGCTGTGATGGAACCGCCGGCTGGGAGTAGAGATCAGTTAGTAAGTTTGGAATCAATTTCGAGCGATGATGGAGGAGGAAGCTGATATGGTTGTGATAGGGGCATGATATGGAAATAGGAACGAACACGTTGGGTCCTTATCTGTTGACTCTCATCCTCGAACCTCTCCTCATCAATACCGGCGCTCTTCCGGATATGACCCCAGGGAGTGTCAGAATAGTCTGGGTCGTTTCCGTGCTTCAAGCAGGTCCACCTGATCCCATGGAATTCGAGGCAGACGGAACACCCAAGATCAGAGAGGGATTCATGGTGAACTATTTGCAAAGCAAAAATGGTGCAACCTGGCTAGCCGACAAATTCGCTAAACGATTGGGCTCGAAAGGAATACTTAGTGTCGTAAGTTTAACGTTCGAGGAGGAAACCGGCACTCGAAACAGAAACTGACGTGATGGTAGTGTCTCCATCCCGGGTTAATGAGAACCGAACTTCAAAGAAACTACCCCTTCCCGTTCGCATTGATTATGGCAAGTTGAAGAATCGAAGAAAGGAAAAGATAGCATGACTAACAAATAAACAGCGCATCATTTTCAAGGGTCCGGTGTACGGCGCGTACTCGGAAATCTTTTCTGGACTTTCACCTGATGTTAGAATGGAACACAATGGTGGGTATCAAATCGCGTGGGGTCGGCACTGCGATTTACCAGAGAATCTGGTAAAAGCTTTGAAAAGTAAAAGTGAAGGAGGGACTGGGGTTGCGGCGAAGTTCTATGAATATTGCGACCGGGAAATTGCTTCATACAGATAAGCTAGGACAATTTGGGTTGAGCTATTCGTGTATTCGTGTATTCGTGTATTTTATTTCCCTATATCGTTGCGCTTAATTTTGAGTTCAGACTATTAGAATAATAGGTCATTTATCTGCCATGACGGCTGTGTGTCTTGTCTTGGCCAAGCATAGTTGTCGAATGTTTCCTGATTGAAGTTAGTTGGTACTTGCCATCTATCGTTCTTGGGAAAGGCAAAATACCCAGTCAAGGTTCTCAGGCATTTCTGTGAATGTTACAAATGGATCGTCGGCCATAGTGGTCAGCATATCATCATTGGACAAGAAGCCAAAGCCGGCAGATGCAGTGGTTTCTGGCTGGCAGCTCCAGAGTGCTTCGCATGTTTGGGTGGCGTTTAATGAGGAAGCGAGAATGGGCTCATCTGACTTAGGTTAGTTTGGAACACGAACGCAGATAGGGAGCAGAAAATATGGCTGGGAAACTTGCCATTCAATTTCAGGTCAGACATTGAAATGGGTTGTTCACTTCTATTAGTTTTCTGGGACTGGCCTCGCAAGCCTGCTTTAACTCTGTTGAACATGACCTCAAAATAGGTTGTAGCTTGTGGACAATGCTTGTCTTGAACCTGTTCCCATACCACGTGAGACTTTTCGAGAGATGCTACTAAGGAACGGAGTTCTCGGTTGGATGGTTCATTGATATTGTCCACATTTAATCCAGCTTTAATGGCTTTTAAAGCCTCCATACAGATCAGCATCGCGGCGAGCAGGAAATCATGAGTTGAAAGAGTGGACAGAAACCATCGATCATTGGCCAGTGGCCCCCCTGGAGTTGCAGCTTCATATGTCATCGCCTGGCCACTGAGCAACTCCATTGATGAGTCCAAGGCCTCTTTCTTAGAAAACTTGTATTCTGGGGTATTTTCTCCGTACGCAGCATAGTTTCGGTGGAGCATACAACGACATTTATGGTAAACCAGAAACATGCTGAATTGCTTGACAATAACATTGGCTGAATCTGTGATCGATATACCGATACTGGGGATGCGGTAGAATGTTGGAATTTGGGCAAAAGCATCATGTAAATCTTTGTCCAATTTCATAATTTCATCGTGAGGGACCCCTGTCAACCGATTTGCCATGGTGGTAATTCTCCCAGCCTGTTTGCACAAGATGCTCTTTGCTATGAGATACGAAATTGGAGTGAGCTCTGTCGGTGATCGAGAAGGTGGTAGCTCGGCTGAATCCTCCCCAAAATCCTCATCTCTAAGATTCCTTGGGAGCAAAGTATCGGAGTCAATTGAGTCAACCATTCCAGGTAGACCAATATGAAAGCAAGAGAGCATGTCCAATTGAGAAACATGGTGCCATAATCGACGTCTCATCTCGGATTGATAAGGGGTAAGAGTGCCGGCGATATTATTTGTATCTCGATGGAGACCCATTCTCAAGCATAGACGGACTATATTACCAACAAAAAGATACAGGTAAACTTCATCATCTTTGCTTAAGAGGAATTCGGCCTGGTAGTATTTGTTAGAAAAGATATGTTCGATGTCCGTTTCCACTCTCCCAGCTTACCTCGGCGAATACTATCATTGCCTCAATCGTGTATTTACCAGGCTTTGTGTAATTGGATATTATTAGACCCTGGGTGCAGTAGTTTCGGTAAAAACGGAGCATTTCATGAGGCGTCCCACGAGTATCTGGATGGACTTCTTTACCGCCAATGACCACCAGAGAAGCAATGGTCAGCATTGCATACAATAAGGCGAGCCAGTTAGCTGAAACATCGCTTGGGTTTTCCCAAAATGCCCGATACTAAGACAACAATCAGCTAGAGTGAGACTAGATGACCCAACCATGAGACCAGCGGGTGAAAGGACTAGTAGGAAATATTCTTAATTTTCTGCATACCTCTTTCTGGAAAGTTGGTGAGTGGATTATGGCTATGGCAGCTTAGCAATGTTCTTGGAGGTTTTCAGAGAGGTTCACGAACACAAGGAAGGGCTGTTGGAATTGAAATGACGAGCGACGAGGTGATCAACAATCTTGTTACTTGGTAGAGCTGTCACAAGATCCTCCTTGGTGCATGTTTGTGAACTGTTGAATGCCATGCAATTGAATGCCGAGAGATCTCTATCGGGAGCATCGCGTTCTTTTTCGAAATCATCAAAATAATATCTGACTTCTTCAATCTATAGAACTTCATTAGTAAGTTTGTTACTTCAATTTTCGAGCGGCTGATTGATTCTTACGTCTTCGAGAATAGCACCCCAATGGGTTGCACCGACATAAGTCGCCTCTTGCGATCCCTGAACAATCCTTGCCGTGGATACTGGTGGTGATGGCTCGTTCTCGGCTCCGATCTCGAATTGTTGATTCATGGGCAGTTTTACTATCTCATCATCGAATATTGCTTGTTTGGTTGGGCCATCGCTGTTGCTCGGTGAGACCCCATTTGGAAATGGATTTTCTTTGGACATGACATTCTTTACTAAACTTTCGAGATGCCTTAATCGATTTTGCATGCTGACAGCTGCTTTCTTACGGGGCATTGATACTGGTATGGTACACGTTGAGACCCGACCTTTCTTAATACATTGTGTACATGGAACTTGCCGATCGCATTTTGATTTGGCGTGACGACCTACGAATAAGTCAGTCAAGAGTTTTGATAGTGTTCAGAGATGGCGGCCAGATGGGTAACAAAAGAGGCAGCTAAGAGCTCTTGTTGTTTCAAGATAATTCGAATTAGATTATTTAGAACAACGTAGACTGTTTGCTACGACTTTCATTGTCTATTGAGAAACCGGGAGAGGCTCAGATGTCGCATACAGTTTGTACAGCTCAATTGAGGTCGGTTTCTCTTCCCCTGGGTTGGATGAGATGAGACACCGCCCGTAAAATCCGACTGGTTTGTGGCAGACATGATTCATCAAACGACCGCGAAGACTAGGAGTGGATGATTTAGCGAGGAGGTGTTTTTGTTGTTGCGAGAGGTTTCTATAGATATTTAAAGGTATATTCTCCGAGCCTTGAGGTGTTGAGATGTTGAAGTGATGGCATACGATTGTGTCAGCTTTTGTTGATCCACTCCGGGATGGGTGGACGTTCCTCCGCAACACGTGAGAATACCGTACGTGGAATACTAGGTTACTACCATTGATTGAAAATCGGAATATGTAATTTTTAAGTAGAACCTGATCACCCATAATCAAATAAGACGAACCAACTGGTTTGTGTAGCGGAAATATCTACATATCACGTGGTTTCTTCCTGTACATTTATCATCTAATCATAATCAAGCCCAGGAAACAGAGTTTTTCGTTTACTCTCTCCAATTTGTGGTACCAGAAAGGTTATTAGCTTCCAAATATAAAAGATAGCCCGGTGAAAAAAGACGTGCTAAATATAGCTTGGTTTTCTGAAGCCTGGGGAAATGCCGGTATGGCATCATATCTTCGTATCTTGGTTGGTAATCGACTAGGTGATTTCTATGATTTATAAGGCAGAGTGTTCGAAGGGATGGCTGACAAGTAGAAAGGAGGAAAATAGATGAAGATAGTATGGAGAAGGGCACTCAAGATGCCTGTACCTAAAGTCCTGCCTTCTGGCTCCTTTGATGCCTCATTAGGTACTACCTAGTCTTCGACAAACTCTCGGAATTTAACTCAGCAAAGTAGAAATGAGGGTATTGTTAAGAACATGAATCTTTCATGTTGAGAAAAAAATCTATTCCCGACGCACGTGTCAATCGCGGATTCCTGAACTCCCCGCCAAACCCCGCCAACATCAACCCAAAAAATCTCTCACTTCTTCGCCGCAGGAGGAGCCTTCGACATTGATGCAAAGTCGTCAGTTGGAGCTGCCTCCTTTGGATGTTTTGCCTATGGGTAACATTAGGGGACACATTCTTGATATGATTCGATTAAACTCACCTCCCAATGCATTTTCATGTTGGCGTAATTGTCGACTTCACTCTTACAGGTTGCCTGGAGGGTTGTCAGTTTTGAACTTTGCCGACAGAGAAGAGGGAAATAGTTGGACATACACATTGGTACTTCATCCCCTTATCCTTCTTCAAAATCGAGTTGCCGCCTTTCTTTCCTGCAGCCTGCGCTTTCTGCTGGGCCTCGATCTGCAAGCAATTGTCAGCGCTGATGGAGAAGAATTATTCTCATAAGGTAGCTTACCTTTTGAAGTCCTCGAGCCATGTTTATGAAGTTGTGAAGACGTCGGTTATCGAGTTATCGGAAAGTGGGGTTCGAGTGTTGATGTTTTGTTCAAGAAGGAAATATGTATTTGTCGGAGAAATTGCGAGATGCTGCGAGAACATGACACGTGATTCTTTTTAGTTATTCCAAATTGACTTAGTTTAGTCCCCTTCCTTACATGGTCATCAACTGATAATCTGATAATTTTCCATTAACATAGTTATCTACTTCTACAAAGATTCATTGAGGAAAAAAGGAAAGCTATGGAAGTCACGTTTAACCGATTCATCGGCCCGGCACGGCTATTATCGGAGAAGTGAAACTGGCTCTTTTCTTCCTACCAACGCCAACTTGATGCTATTCAGATCATAAATCCAACGTGGCCGCCTCTTCGAACAGCACTCCCGTGAACTCCATCTCCATCAGCCAAGCACAATTCAGTCTGTGACAGCTCTCCTAACAAACACCTTGACCTCCCCGTCGTGGTGAGCAGGACCTTGAACACGGTCGAGCTCGGAACAGCACCTCCTCGCAGCATCTTCACCAACTCCTTGAGATATTTCTCCGTACTACGATCATCCAACCACTGGAATCCGCCAATCACGCAGAGCAGAATCTTGGGCATCAACTGGAGCAAGTCGTTGAAAAGATCAACAGCTTCTTTCCAGGTTTTCAGCGTGCCATCAAGCCTGGAAAATCTTTCTTTGCTGAAGTTCAATTCAGATTCGAGTTCTATTGGCAGTTCCTCGATCATTTGCCGAAGAAGAGAGTACAAAGGGCGATTAGTGCTTGTGATTCTATTGTGTTGCCTGGTCTCAACTTTTCGCCCCAGGAAAGTTCGCAGAAGTACGATATCACTGGAAGTTTTGACGTTCTTGCAAAATTCACACACATCGATGCCTATCATCAGATTAGCGCGAGTGGTCTTCTTGCCTAACGAACAGGAGCCCGAAATGTCGTTGAAAGCAGTAGTCGTTGGCGACAAGTACGAGATATCTCTGCAAATAGGGGTTGGAGAGTAATGAAATTGAGTTGAGTCGAGTGTCTCAACTCGATTCCCCATACGACAGCTCTTGCGCGTTCTTCAAAGGAGCCAAATAAATACACTGCTTACAATCTGGGTCATCTGTGCCTCTTCTAGTCCAGTTTCCTTTTGTCCAGCAATTGACAAAATACGGCACGTTGTCGCGGTTGTCCAATCGGTGAGGCGAGACACAGTCGAATGCTCAAGAGATACCGGGCGAGTTAATTCGTACGAGATTTGTATGCGGTTCTGTTGAAAAAGACCCACAAGACCTCTGGAATCAAATAAGATGTCCTCTCTTTTACAAGTTGCTACTGAATTTGTTAGAAAGAATACCGCCTTTTCGTCTCGTTTCTTACCTTCTAGCGACACTGCTTTGTTTTGAATCTCAGCAACCGAATTTTCTGCATTTCCTGTTTACACGTCAGTTGCTAAAATAACATAATTCAACTAGTCTTCTTACGATTGATTCGAGCTCTATTGTCGATAGAATCTTGAGCCATACCCTTCAATTGTTGAAACACGCTGGTCCCGAACAGCCGCGCGAGAAGTTCCTGTTCCATTTCTTTCACACGTTGAGGCAATTCTGTTTGCAGGAGAAGCCTTTCGTCGCGGTCGCTTTCTAATAGTCGTAATAGAACTTGTTGGTCGTGCTTGATATTGGCATTCTCCCTGCTAAGCCCGTCCAGAGCGATCCGGATGTCTGTCTGGCCGTCAGTTACTATATTTTCTACCCGCTCCGCTGTATGCCTAATGCTGCGCGTATCCCCCATTGCACTGCGATGCGCCTATCTTTGAATCTCCGCTGAGAACCTCTTGATATTATTGATCTCATCCTCAAAATGCGTGAAGAAACCTTCGCGAAAAGCATCAAGGACTTTGGTTCGTTGTTTCTTCATATACCATTCCATGGTGTCCTGTAAGAAAAGAAATATGTGAGCATAGAAGTTGGCGACTTTCTCCTGCATGTCCTCTGTCTTGTATATTTCAAGTTCTTTCTCAAATGCCATAATTTCCCTGCTCATTTCTGACAATGCTTTTCCAAGGCCAGTTGCAATCTTTTCATAGTTTGAGTAGCCTACTCATGAGCCAGTAAAATCTTATTTCTCTGCGAATTAAGATCAGTAATATCTTCATGATATTTTTCAAGGAACCTGTGAAGAGAGAAACATATTCATTTCCGTTCGGCAAGACTTCTAGCATATTGGAGTGGGCATCAAGCGTCGAGCAGAAGCTTGTAAAGTGGTTCATAAATTTCCCAGTCTTTGTCTTATCTCGCTTTTCCTTCCAGTTTCTTGCAACAGAATCAACCATTCTAACAAGACCCTCCCCCGAAAAAGCTTCCAGGCATGGCTCAGGAAGACAGCTTGTTCTCTCATAGACTTCGTATTTGGATCCCTGCAGCTTGTTTAGTATGGGAAGCTAGAATACCCTAAGGATATTCAAATGACTTACGCTTTATTGCTTTCAAGGGGTTCCCACACCTCGTAGTATTTCCGCCACTTCGCATTCGCCCTTTGTTGCTCTTCAAGTCGATGCTCATTATCAATTAAAACGACACTCAGATTGCGGGAGGCTGTACCGGGTGGGATTCTCTGCTCAAGCTCCAAACTATAAGGGCGAACAAGAGCACCTGCTTCACTTTGTCCTGGCATCGCAGTTGAGCTGGCAGGTTTAATCGTGGTTGCCCTGGCACAGGTTATCGGAAGCTTCATATTTTCAGGCAGCCTGAAAGCACAGCTTGGGGGCAATGCACAGTATCCAATACTGTTGGCGGGTAACCCCCCTATAACCCCCGTAGAGCAAGGGGCTCATACATGAAGCTTAGAAGAGTGCTACCACACCTCCCGCTGTGCTGAGGCTCTGGAAAATCGCATATTTTCCTTCCTCCTCTTTTTCTTTCCGTCAAATCCAACTCGTCTGTAATAAGTATTTCGCGACATGAAAAAGGACGGAGTTACCGTAGCGGAGCTGACAGAAACTCACATTACGCACCACTCTCGAAATCGAGGTCGAGATAATCCCGCAGAGCATACACCTGTCTCCTCTGTCAAACTCGAAGTCGCAGAAGATATTCGATATTGTGACCGTACTCCATGCACTGGAAAAGCCTGAGAATATTGAAAATGCGCCGACGCCTGTCCGAACCACAGGCAACGTCAGCATACACATTATATCACCGGCTTTTATTAACGCTCTACGATCTGTCGTAGAATACTACCCTTCCCAAGACCTTTTTGGCGATAAAATCGACATTCCTTCTCCATATGCTATTTTAGTTCATCACAGGAACGAGCTTCTTGAATTCAAAGAAAGATGAATCCATCCGACCACGATGGCGAATTGTGTGATAGAGAGCAAGATTCATATCCCCATTTGAACATTCTAATGGACTTCTTGAAAGAAAACATCATGCCACAAGTCCGGGCCGAGGAGGAACGAAATGCTAGGGGATTCGAGACATTCAAAATGACGTGGTTGCGACGGACACCAGGCAAGACTATTGGATTCACGTTACGTGGTGATCGTGACAACAGGATCGCAGCAGTAGGACATTCTCTTTCGGGGGGTTCGTTCAACAATCCCGAGACACCTTAGACCGTGAAATACTAGACAATAGATTGATTACAATGGAATTCATATTGGACAGTGTTTCAGCGCTTCTTTGGAAAAGTGGGATGGCGAAAGGGACACTGATCATTCGCCTATCCTAGAGAATGCTGCCTTCGACAATTTGGAGAACGAATTGACCAAAGACTTAATACTAAGAGGGGGAAATTTCTACAACCTGCTGAACAAAAGTTCCAATATTACGGAGGGACTACGACGGACTTCCCTTTTCATCCGGTATGTATCTTCTTAAGACTCAAGTATTGCGAATTTTCAGTTGGTTGGCAGCAATGACTCATTTTGCAACAAAAGTCAAAGTTGATGGTCTTATTATGTTAGACGTGAAGACCTACTTAACAAGCCCCGAGTGTCCTGCATATGAAAAGCCAAAGGTCGAACACTTTTACAGAGAGAAGACATGGGTGTCAGATTGTATTTGCACAGTGTGTAGAAGAAGAATAGAGGCCAATACGATTGTAATAAAAAAGGTACGATTCATGAGATACACATCTACCCGGAGGACGAAAGAGAAGGCGATGGCCCTCAAATTACGCTCCATCAAAAATTATTGTTACCATCAAAAATTTGGGGCTTCGTATTTAAGACGAGGACTTGGGGTGAGCAAACAAAACTTCTCTTTCGTGCATTCTCAATGCTAATGATATGCCCAGAAAAACTGCACGTTTCAAATTTCGAAGACCCCAAATTTCAGCCCAACATGATTGGCCAACTTGTCATGAAGGCCGAAAGAAAAAGAACCCTGAAAGCTCTGTCTAGCAATTACATTCGCAAAAACCAGGCTGGCGAGATCTCCAGGCTACTATTGTGGACTGCGAACTTTATCGCAGGCAAGGGCCAGGGTGTTATTTTCTTTCTTCATGGGAGGCCTGGTGTTGGAAAAACCTATACTGCAGGTAAGTTCTAGGAAAAAGAAAAAGATGCATAATGAGTTTCCTAAATAATAATCAAACTAGAATGCATCGCTGAATTTACTTAATGGCCTCTGATGGTCCTTACAAGCAGCGACGTTGGTATTGATTTAGAGGAGGTGGAGAAAGTTCTTACCACACAATTTAAGAGGGCCTTAAGCTGGGTGCCGTACTCTTGATTGACGAAGCAGATGTTTTTATAGAGACGTTCAATTAATGATCTTAACAGAAACAACTTGGTTGCTGGGTTTCTTCGCAGCTTTGAATATTATGACGGAATGCTATTCCTCACTACTAATAGGGTTGGAAATTTTGACGACGCTTTTACTTTTAGGTACGTAAATTTATCGCTACTGGTATGCGGATTTTTGAAGCTAATATTCAAAGAATCCACGTTCAACTTTACTACCCTGACGTCACTGATAAGGACCGCGAGCAAGTTTGGAAAACCTTTATGGGCAAGCTAAAGAAGGAAAGGGGGAAAACGATCAGAGTTTCAATCGAGGCAAAAGAGAATATTATTGATGGGAAGGAAATTAAAAAAGTGAAATGGAATGGTCGCGAGATCAGAAATGGTATGCCATTTCTTATTTCAGTTCTCTGGGACATTTTCTGACGTCCACAGCTTTCCAAACTGCCGTTGCGCTCGCAGAATTTGAAGGCGACAAAGATGGAGAAGGCAAGATTTTGCTCGAGAATAATCACTTGAAGTCTATCGTGGAAATGTCGAGGGACTTTAAAAGTTATCTGGAAAAGCTGCATCACGGCGATGAGGAGAAAAGAGCAGAGAGAGAATATTCGAGATTGGCAGACTACCGAGAACAGCATTCAAGGGATGAGGATTGAAGTGGTTGGGGTCGATAAGGTCTCGCCAGCTTCCATACACTTTTCCCTCTCGTTATTTGTTTTCTTGGTTCTCTTAGGCCACTCAATTTTTCGTCAAATCAAGTCATTCATTCTAGTACAAAACAACCTGCTGTGTTATGATTTATCCACCATCTACAGCTGTTGAACTTGAGCAAGTACATAGCCTAAGTTTCTTACAACTTCAACTAACTTGATTATCAAAGCTTTCTAGGCTAATCAAATTATGTAAATGTTATTCAGATGAGTATCTATATTCTATTATGATGTTCTGAACTTCATCTGATAAACTTAATTATTCTAAGTATCTCACATAATCAAACTAAATAAAAGTTACCCAGGCCACTTTTGAGACTTGCTGGGCTTGATTGAATTAAATAAGTCGAACTCATAATTATACCACAGAATTGTCATGTGACTAGCCACTGTGCAATTGGTGAATAAAGCTTTCCAGCTGTTTCTATTAAGGTGATCGATCCATGACACTTTTCAGGGCAATACTTTTGACATTAAAATCACACGTACCTGTGTATAGCATTGTGGCTTCAAGAGTCTAAATAATATTATCGTGACATACGCATGACTAGTAAAAGACGAAACTGGATTAATATATGTAACCAATACAAGACCGGCAAACGTCGGAGAGATTGTACATGGATTTAATTTTCAAGTGTGAGAAGACCTCGCCATAGGATAGAACGGGCTGTCACCAAGGTATGCTCTCTGATTTTGATTTATAGCCGACGATATATCTTGGTGGTTCCGAATCCCTTGATACGCACTTATCTCTCTTCATTAATTCTTCTTCCACTTGCGAACCGTCCTTATGTTTTCTTCCAATCCAAATCTTCCAAAATGCAAGAACAATCAAGGTGTATGGTATCGCTACGGCCCAAAATATCCAGAACTTTGATGATAAGATTGCTGAAGTTGAGCTTGTGGAGGACTGAGAAACCGATGAGGAAAAATTGAACATGGACATACTAAACAATGTTTATTTTATCATCAGAAACAAGTCCAGACTCCAAATCAAAGAGGAAACAACCTACAGCGATGAAAATAGAGGGGAGAAAGACGATCCCTAATAGAGCAATAGTTGTCATTGAGGAGCTATCTTCTTTAGCAGCTTTTGCAATTGTAACATTTGTTCGACTGTTCTTTTAGGCTACCACCGTATAAATCTGTCTGAGTATGCAGGTGTATCACAAGGGTTGCAACTTTCATACCACTGAGATCAGGCCTTGAGTTCTCTTTTGCAAACATAAAACCTGATGCAATTGACACCTCGCGAAATTCTGATTGTTCAAACACTCTCCTTCAACCCCTTTGAAAGTACTCGGAGACAGGGTTGTTGTCCAGAACGGAATAGATCCTCTCTCAGACAGTATTCTAGTGACTGAAGAAGGAAATCTGCTAAGCCAGAAGCAAAATCCAACTGCCGCTCAAGATATACCAAGCTCGTGTACATAGTTTTGCAGTGTTTTGTGGTCTCACGATGAAGTTTATGATCACAATCCTAGGTATTTGTCATTCTCTACCCTCGTGTGATGCCAAGTTCGGATTCGACAACGAACAAGGAACGCTCCCATTTTCTTCGATGGTCGACATAGAATATCATCAGAAAATCAAGGAGCATTACCAAAAGGCACAACAGATGTTGTCTTTCTTGTAGTCTACTTGAAAGATAGTTTTCAACATCTGGCATGTCTTCATCCGACAGAGCTTCGAATAATGCGTGGGAGCTTCGCGAATTAGCATCCCATGACACCGCGAGTGACCATATTGCTTTTGCCGTCGTTCTTGGAGTGAGGGACTCGGTTTACAAAGCCTGATGGTGATTTAGCTTTAGGGATTGATTGTTTTGAAAAACGGACACTTACTCAAATGAGAGGCACCAGTGTTGGCACGCATGAAGTGATAGGCTGGAGGAAGTTTCATCACGTCAAATATTTGTTTCGAGACTTCTCTGCTGAAAGCTAGGTAACTTGGTTTTATCTCATATATAAAAATATAATGCACCGTTCAACTTTGTGAAGGGTGGAGTTGATTGTAGCCATTCGAGGAGCTCTGTGGAAGATATAGCCTCCCTAGGCTCAGTTTTCGCCGAGGTTAGAGAAGCTCTAATCTCATAGATTTCCCATTGTGAACTAAATGTATCGTTGTATTGATCGTATTGGTCTGAGTACCAACTCGGGTACATTTTTGCGATATTGGCTTAGTAAAAAAATAAAAAAGATACTAGGCGCCTGGGACATGATCGAAGATAAGAAAAGAGGGATAGAGAGCCACAGTTCCACTTTACGGCACACCTCCTATGTCTTACATCTTGCCTAGTTTAAGCTATGGCTTGGAGTCAGTCTAGCCACCTCGCTTGAACCCTGTCTGGCATGCATGGGAACGTGAAGTTCTCAAGCTGGAAGGAGTACGAGAATCAAGTATGTTGGATATGATAGTGGAGGATAATTAACATCATTTCTTTCTCGTATACAAATTCTCTCTTGGTTTGTAAAGGGGCGTGTCCAGGCAGATTTAAAGCAGTCTGACTGCATCCACAAGTTTGTATTTTCAAATATTGTAAATTCAGGCAGAAAAGATATCAAAGAGGTTGGGGCAAAGTTTTGCCTAGCTTCAGGTAAAACTTTCCCCATTTCACAGATGCCATCCACCCTAAACTGTTGGTAGCGGCAACCGAAGCATTTCATTGGCTAATTTTGCCTACAGGCTAAAAGCCAACCAACGGCCTTGCATATCCCCTCTTTCTACCGAACGTCCTCCGTTCACTTCAAATTGTTCATCGTGACAAAATCCAAGTAATCCATCCATTCCCATGAAGTAAGTAAGGCTAACGAGGGTTTCAACAAACCCGGCTGTCTGAGATCGGGATACCTACGGCTATCGCCCATCGTTGTTCGCGGAAAACACTTCTTGCTCCATCTACTCGAAGATTTTGTGGAAGGAGATTTTTCGCTCTGGAAGTCTCTAGCTGTTCGCTTACTCCTAATTTGGTTTGGATGAAATCGTAATGATTTTCCCGCTGCCAACGTAGTATTTGGTTCTGCTAACTTTCCCTATTTTAATCATATGTTTAGTGAGGACGAGATCGCCGTCTCGAGAAGATGCCCATTGTTGTCGCCAAGAGACCATTTTGTTTGAGAACCACCTTTCTCCAATATTCTTCATTTAGAAGATGCTGGCATTGAATGAAGCTCGGGAAGTACATCAATTAATAAAGTATCGCCGTATGGGTTTTGGTCAATCTCAGAATGGGAGGAAGATGAATGAATTCAGATTCCGCACTTCATCGCACAACCGAGGAAGTTTATGTTCCAGTCATGGGAGCCGGTATTGATATCGACGTCTGCTTCCGTATTGTTTCATTGCTAATAACCTATCCTTCTCATATGTAATGCCACTAGTGCCTCACTTCGAGTCGGGGTCTTCGTCTCTGTTGATTTTAGTTGGAAATTGAGAAAGTGTAATTTCCGTTGGGTCGATGGATTCCAGAAGATCCATAGCCACCTACCTATGAAGAAAGCGGAGCCAAGTTCTCATCACATTTCGACTGCAATACCCATGGGCCACGCACGGAAGGAAGAACTCGGTCTAGGAAAAGACTAAATTAGGCTCAATAGAGGACTACAGATAAATCAGAGAAACAATATGAGAGCCAGAATTTCAGGCCATTAATTGAGGGGCAAACTTGTGTTGCTGGTCACGTCGCGAGAAACCCATTACGGAGAGCTACCAAGATTCCACGCATGCCCGGATTTTTCGAGATAAGAGCTCCAAGAGACAACTAGGACTCAAGCTGGAATACCTTATAAATTCCTCTGGTATACATAATATAATAAGCTTCCGTAGGATCCGAGTTTTGCCAAGCGAATGATGCGATGAGCCCGAGTATTCGACAAGGATCGCTTGGCGATCTCGAAAGTTCAGGTACGAGAAAAGTGTGGGGTTTCGCACTCGCAAATCATTCTCTCCAACTCGCGGTTGCCCAGTGTGGCATTGCAAGTTATCCAAGCTTAGCATGTGGTGTTGTTGATTTTTCGTTCCGCCGCTCCCGGTTCGCTCACAGATTAAGTAGAAACCACCCCCAACTATTATCTGGCACTTTTCAATTTTACAAAGATAATTCATTAATTACTTTGAGACTTTCGTTAATCAGCAAACCGACAAAAGGGGAGAAATCGCTTACCCACACCAACGAAGCTTTCAGTAAACCTCTGGGAAGACATCGTTACCTACCTCGCACAGACAAAACTCCTATCCCCCGAAAGTCATAGAAATTACTCAATCTCCCCTTCAACATTTCTCTCTCAAAATGTCACCAATCCCAAACACCCTTTCAATTCTCGCACGCGAAGCCCTAAATATCGCTACCCAGCATCTATCAACTCGAGATAAAATTGGACAGGCAACCGAGAACGATCGTCATGCCGGAATCTCACATCCAGAAATCTCATCAGATCCAATGGTCAACCCTCAAATCCCATTCCCATTGATCATCGTTCTTTGCGGTATCTTTCTCATTGGGATCGGTGCTGGAGTGAAGGGTACATTTGAAGACATGGAGGAAAAAAGAAGAAGTGAAGCGACGATCTGAAGTGAAGGTAGAAGACGAGGGAGCTTTGGAGATTAGTGTTTTGGGTTTTACTTCAAGCCTTCGATTTGGAGTTAGGATGGGCATGAAAATTATGAGTTGGGAGTATTTAGTCAGATTATTAGGAGTACTGGGGTTTGTTTGGTTTTAATTTAAAGAATCTGATATTCAGTTGTCCAACATATATCTCTTGTTCTCGCCTATTGGGAACAACAGTTTTGTGAGCACCTTGTGAGGTACTTGCTGTCCTGCGAATCCCCACTTGAGCTTGATAGGTGTGGGTAAAAGACAGATATCAAGACCAATTGAGAAAGCGTAATCGGAGCTTCATCTTCACAAGAGAACTCAACCTCAGCAACAACTTCTTTTGAGAAGATAACCTGTCTCTTGTCCCCTGTTCAACTTGACGAAGATGGAAGAGCGCTTGTGATCTCAACAATTACCTCATCCTTAACTATTGATCCATGTTCAATTACCGGAGGTGCCCATATAAGAGCGAGGAGTAGCCTAAATAGGAAAGAGCAACCCTTTGAACAATTGAAAAAGGGTCTTGGCAAGCACCTTGTGAGCTGTTGAAGCTCTTGTTGAGATACTAGTTACGGGGTAACTACCTCAAGAGAGGCTGAGATCCCTGTTTGACAGTTGATAGAAGAGTAGAGAATGGCTCAAATATGAAAGAGCAACCTCAAGAACAGTTGAAAAGGGGCCTTGGTAAACACCTTGTGGGCTATTTGAGCTCTTGTTGAGGTGGATACTTGTGGATAACTACCCCAAGAGAGGCTAAGATCCCTGCTCAATTGCTGAAGATGCTGATAGAAGACCAGAGAATGGCTCGTTTAGCAAAGAGTACAAGGGTTGGTGAGCTGAGGAGGAAGAACAGAAACCCTAGCGCGGATCCAATTTTGCCCTCCTCTTGAGTATTTAAACTCCTCTCTCCCTTGAACCTCTTCCAACTTCCAACAATAAAAACAAGCTTTCAACACTCTCAAACAACATATCCCATCTCCGACCTCCAAGATCCCAACACAAGATCCTCTCTCGAACCTCAAATATCCCGATATCCGACAACTTCCAAAGGCGATGTCAACTCTGCTACTCCACATCTTCCAAGTTGAGAACTCAAATAAGGCCTTGATTTTTTCCTTCTTCTTCCGCTCTTCTTACCCTCTTCGTCTTTTCAAATTCAACCTTCAAATTCTAATCTCCAACATTATCAACATTATCTGACATTGTCCAAAAGCGGGTACAACTCAGCCACCGCAGTCTGATCTATCAGAAAACACCTCGGCCATTCCTTCTTCTTGCCGTCCAGAATCATTTAACCTGGGGAGCTCAGGTTGGATACTGCTTATCGCCTAACTCCGCAGAATCTCCCCAAGAATTTATACTCCATCACGTGCTGGCCCAAAACTCTTGCTACTGGCCGGTGGCAAAGACAGGAGAATTCAGTCCCCAAGCCGGTTCTGCCTGAAGTCAGGCACTTCAACACAAGAGAAGTTACAGGTGTGCCTTCGCAATAAGACAAAAGCAGGGCTTTGAGGTTTCCATTTTGTTCCATTTTCGTTCGGAAATAGACTATTGAGAAACGACAGGGTTATTTCACCCAATTTCAAGCCGAATTACTATTCTAAGTATTTCTCTTCTCATTCTCGTCATTTCCTTACGGAAACGCTTCAAAACCTCTCTTTAATCGAGCTGTGCAATGCTTCAAAAACCCCAAAACGACTAAGTCATCACCCCTCGACATCGGCTCTTATTTTAGCCAGTCTATAGTTCTTCGACAAAACGACAAAACGACAAAGGCATCATCTCTTGACACAGGCGCTTCGCTTAAACAGTGATAACCGACTGTTTAAGAATTGGGACTAGTTATTCTATCGAAAAGCGATGGAAGACCTAGCTGACATGGACGTCGTCCAACCAACTTCACCCACTCTGAGTGAGACTGCTTCGAGTGAGGTTGCTC
>LLCD01000411.1:0-19418 GCA_001414355.1 Hymenoscyphus salicellus
CCTCATGGCTATGGCGCAGTCCACCAGTGTCGTCACCTCCTTCTCCATCGATTCCCTCCCCAAAGTCGCAACTGGCAAAGTTCGCGAACTCTACAATGTCGACGACAAAACCCTTCTTTTCGTCGCATCCGACAGAATCTCCGCATACGATGTAATCATGGAAAACGTAAGAAGGTCGATCAACCCCCTCAGGACTTCCCGCCGGCTAACCTCTCCTCTCGTCCACTAGGGAATCCCCTCCAAGGGTGCACTCCTCAACCTTCTCTCTGCCCACTGGTTCCACGTCCTCCCTACCCTCCTCCCAAGTCTCCGAACGCACTTTCTGACACTTGCCCTCCCCTCTGCACTTCCGGACTCGCAAGCCACCATCCTCCGCAACCGTTCCATGCAAGTTCGCCGTCTAAAGATATTCCCCATCGAAGCCATCGTGCGTGGCTACATTACAGGCTCGGCATGGAAGGAATACCAGCGCTCTGGCACCGTGCACACAATCCCCATGGTTGCAGGACTCCGAGAATCACAACCGTTCCCTGGAGGCGCATTTTACACACCGAGTACAAAGGCAGAAGCAGGGCAGAATGATGAAAACATCTCCCCCGCAGAAGCAGCAAAAATTGTCGGCCCAAAATATGCGGAAAAGATTGAAAAGCTCGCTATTGAACTTTATAGCACGGCTCGGGATTATGCAAAGGAGCGTGGTATCATCATCGCCGACACCAAATTTGAATTTGGATTGGATGAGGAGGCCGACGAGATTGTACTGGTCGATGAGGTCTTGACCCCTGATTCGAGTCGCTTTTGGCCCGCAGACAAATACGAAATCGGGAGGGAGCAGGAGAGCTTTGACAAGCAATACTTGCGGGATTGGTTGGTCAAGGAAGGCTTGAAAGGAAAGCAGGGTGTTACTATGCCTGACGAGGTTGTGAAAGGTACAGCTGAGAAGTACAGGGAAGCCTTTGAAAAGTTGACGGGGAAAAACTGCGAAGATGCTATTAAAAATGGAATGTAATAAATCTCAAGAGTGGAATAATCTCATCTAAGTTTAAGAGCTCGGTCACTGCTCGTAATCTCTTCCGGGTTTGGTTAGTCTACTTCAAATTCAAAAGTTACCGAAAGATTGGTTTGCTTAAATGCGCTGCGAGTTTGCTACTAACGACCCTATCATCCTTGTCGTTCAAAGGCTCGCAAGTCAAAAAACGCCCGTAGAGTTCTCACCGAATAGGCGGGTGGTCAGTATTGGCTCTCTAAGATGCTTGGGGACTGGTCTACATCCTCTTCCTTTAATTTTAGGACACATCCGCTTGGATTTAGAGGATCAGCTTTCTACCTGAAATCTAGTTTTTGAGAATCTAGCAAAACCAAGAAAGGAACTTACTAATTCTTGTTCACCTTCCCGAAGAGTGCTTCCGTGTCGTGTGGTTGACGGAAAAGTGGATGCTTACAGAACAATGCCCCCTTTGCTCTCTTATTACCTCAGAATAGCAAGCCGTTTATTTCTTCTATTTCAAACAAGAAATTTAAGGATTCAAGGATTGTTCCGACTCCTTGACGCGGGATTAATACCAAAATATCTCAGCTCATTAGAATCAACATTAGAGGCAGTTACAGAGAAATAGATCAAAGAGAAGGAAATCACGTTGGAGACTTTTCTTTTCTTCAATTATTTTCGATTATCTGAAAAGCTATCTACCTGATCTGTGTACATGAGAGCAAGTGTTTGTAATCTTAAAACCCTCTATCCTATGTCTATCTTGTCCAACGGAGCAAGATTAACAAGGAGCTAGGGATCAATTATCAGAAGTTGAAATAAGAGATCAGACGCAGACATTTACACGCGTTCTCTGACATTGTAACATGCTCTAACAAGAACAGGGAAATTCATTACAGCCAGGGTATCACCGAGACGCTTCCGACAAAACAACCTGACGAGGTGTAAATGACAAACAATTGAACAGGCAACTTGTAAAGGATACACTCCACAAACCGATCGCCAAGCTCAGCGAGTATCGCCAACTGTAGCGTGACCAGCAGGAGTTGGTGTGGATGAACGGTCATTTGGGACTTGAGCTGTACCAGCGTTGCCAGCCATGGCCGAAGGCGAGTATTCTGGCGGATACGAAGGAGCAATTGGTGAGGTGTGTTGAGAAGGTGCATAAACTCCATAACTCGGTGCCGGGGCAATTCCACCAGCAGCGTAGTTGTAAGGGTAGCCGAACGAATAGTAAGCTTGTTGATGGCCTGGGCTGCCAGATGTAGCTGACGATGGTGCTTGTGTTGTATACGCTGGACTACCAGAGAATGAATATCCGAAGGGAGAAAATGGAGTACCATATCCCGAAGCGTAGGCTGGTGCTGCAGATGGTGTAGTGTAAAATTGGCCGTTACCATCAGTGAACAGCGTACCAGTACTTGGAGTTCCATAAAACGGATTGAATTGGGCGCCATACGGAGAGCCAAACTGTGCCGGTGACATTTGTGGCATTGCAGCAGAAGCTGATGAATTGTTGCGATGTCGGTGGACAGGTGATTGGAAGGAGCCAGTTGAAGAATCGCGATTATGAGAAACACGACTCTTCTGAGCAGCACCTTGGGGATCCTTTTGTGAGACTCGAAGAATCTTGCCACCAAAGCTGTATCCATTCTGTTTCGCATTAGAACAAAAATTGAGAAGACGCTTGGATGGACCTACCTTTCCAGGAATAGCCCGAGTGACAGAAAGTGGAGAGCCAAACTTGACAAATGCAAAACAGAACTTCTCTTGTGCTATTGACGGTTAGCACTAGGTACTTCGACGCCAGAAGAGGGAAATCTGACCTGAGAACTTTGACTGTGCTTCACGAAGCATGATGTTTTCAATGGTGCCGTAATGCTCAAATAGTTGTGTGACCTGAGCTTCAGTTGTGCCTACAGGAAGATTGCCAACGAAAATGGAGCATCTATCGTTTTCGTAGTTTTCGAGATAGGCACGGTCCGCGGAACTTGCTGGGCTCTTTTGTGGCTTCGTGGGGGAGGCCATGCCGGCGATAGCATGAATCTTGTACATATCATGATTTCGGAATGCCTGCGACCATCATGAGTAAATGGGAATATGAAGAGGGAAAGCAAACTCACGGTAAATGCAGCTTGGCCTTCATCGTACATCTCAAACTCAACAATTACACCCTCGTTGAAATTCAAGGAGCTGCGCTCAACGTTCGAGGCAGCGTAGCAAACCGTGATAGTGCCAAACCCTTCAAGAAGTTCTCGGACCTCCTTTGGAGTGACTACAGCACCATACTTGCGCTCGACGTAGAACAAACCTTCGAATCCTTGAGCAATTCGTCCAGAAGTGCTGAATGGTGAAGACTCACGGTGTGCCTTGGCCTTCTCGCATCTACAAGGACGGCCCTTGATCAGACTGCCTCGACCCTCCCGAATAGCGCGCTCTGCATCTTCGGGATTCTTTGGGTAGCGTCAGCTTCAAGCCAGGAAATAATTGGAGCGAACAACTTACAGTGTATTGGCAGAATGCGAAGGGCATATGCTTGGCATCACGTCGAATCTTGACGTAAACTGGACCAAACTCGCGGAATACTTGTGTGACAGCAACTTGAAGACTCTCCTCACTCTCAGATTGAAGAAGACTGAGAAGTGTTAGCAATATGAAAGGCAAGAGAAGGCGAATATGCTTACTTTGCCACAAAAACACAGCACGATGGGGGGAAGACGGATTGGGCATTGTCGATACTAATAGCACCATACGCAGCACACTCGCTTCCGGGGCTTTCTGAAACATACTCCTGGACAAACAATGAGCTCTTGGGGCCTGGAGACTTGTTACCACGCTTGGTGCTTCTCTCAGCCTTGTCGCGGGTTGGGGAAGAGACTTCAGCATCGGAGTCGGAGCTAGAATCGGCTCTCCAGTTCTCCTTGACGGCAGCACGCTTGGCACGAGGACCAGTTGGGGTACGTTGATTGGAATCAGCGCCCTGGGAGCAAACACGGCGAGCTGGTGATGAGAATGGATCATCATCCAAAGCTTGATTGCCTTTCAAAACAAAGGGTGGACGGTAGCTATGCTTGTCAGCTTGTATCTGGGAGGCATGTAGCCGAAGGACTCTTACCGATCAGATGCTGGGGAATATCCCTTGGCCTTGGCCTTGCTGGCAGAGTAGCGACCGGAAGGGGTTGATTTGACCTCAACAGCGGGTTCATCATCTAATGCAAGCTCGGCGAAGCTGGAGATTGGGACACCACCTGGAAAACGTCAGCTAGTGAAACAGAAAAATGGTGGGTCGGAGGGAATGAATAGGGACGCGACAACTTTCTTTCCGCGGCGGCGGCAGCAGCGGCGGGAAGGGGGGGATGTCGACAAGGAAAGAAAAGAGGCACTGGTGGAAGGATAGTATATGGGGAAGGTGAGCCCAACGCGTCGAGAAGGAACGCGCTGGAGAGAGATGGATGGCAATAAAGCTGAGGTGGTAGCATGATGAGGAGTTGGTAGAGGGCATGGTAAACGCGTCATGTTGGAGGTAGGAGAACGCGCGACGATGAGAAGATGGAAGCCAGTCGAACAGGAAAGGAAATACAAACTCACCGGACTCAGTAGCAGAAACTTGCGAGGCGACCTCATCGTTGGTAACGTTCATTGCGGCAATGAGGGCCGCGGAAGCTGAAGATTTGGCAGACATGGTGCGGTCGTCTTTCGTCAACACGGTGCGAGTGTGGGAGAAGCGGAAGGATGGGAGGCGGAGGTGGAGGTGAGAGCCTCGAAAAGACCAGGAAAACGTGGGAGTGGTGTCGTGCAGAGATCACGACGAAGAAGACGAAAAGTATATCTTCGACGTGAAGGTTCTGACGGCACGAGTTGTCTGTTTTCGACAGGACGTGCTCGGGCGTGGAGGTTGGGGGATGGAAGGAGGGAGAAGAGAGGAAGGAGCGGGTGAGGTTTTGTAGGTAGGTAGGTACGTACCGCGACCTCGAAAACGCGCTAAGCTCCCCCCGCAACCGCACCGCAACCGCTTGCTTTGGAAATGAATGGAAGTAGCCAGAATAGCAGACTGGTATGAGCGGTGGGAGGGCGGAGGGAAATAGAGGCAAAATTGAATATTTTCTGCCCCCTTTTCGATAGGGCTATGTGTGGGTTGCTCTTTAAATATATACTCTTCTTTGGGCCATTGCGGCCTCTACTATCCTGCTGCCACCCACCCTGCTTTTACCTATATGCTTTGTGTGAGCTTTACAAAGGTATAGACACTTAGAGCCTCATGCTCGACCAGCTGCCATGTCAAACCACAAGGAGAAAGCCACTTGACATCCGATTGAGCTTTCGAGTAAACAGCACTTCGAGAGAGACTCCAAGTTTCGCATTTCTCCGCGCACGTAGCCAGCAAGCCAAATGTAAGAGAGCTAGGCACTACCCTGTGTAGACTTGATATCTCTAGCACTGTGCGAATAACCTAAGGCAATCAGAAGTATTATCCAAGAACATTCAGATCGTGATTCTCCTAAATACTCTCGAACAATACATCTTCCATACCCTAGACTATTTCGCACAATGGAAACAAAGTGGGTGGAGCAATGCCCAGCTCTCCTACCACAGAGACACCGAATAATCAATTACGGAGGTTGATGACGGAAATATTTTGAAATCCCTTTTAATTTGCGGCAATTATTAGCCATTAAACTTCTCTCTCTGGAAAAAGTAAAAAGTAAAAGGAGGTTTAGAGCCTAATGGACAATCAAAGATTGAAACTAAACGACAAAATAAAAGCTTTCGGGGGTTCCTAGCAGTGTCCATCCTCCAAACACATCACAGAAGTATTATATTCTGAGATCAGTGGATGTAAGTGATAGACTAACATGAAAGCATCCTAGAGTTTTATAAGTTTTCGTCTTTCGTAAATATAGCCAACATGAGAGGTGCAAGTGTTGGGTCTAGACTGACACCCAAAAGGGAGCTGGGGTGGTATAAAAAGTAATAATAAAGAAGCCCAGGTTACTCGAGCACTGCCAAAAAGATAGAATGTTAAGAGGTCCCGAAACCATTCATAGTACAACCTTATATCAAATGGAGCAGCCGAAGAGACCAACACTCAGCAGAGATGGGTTAAAGGTAACCTTTGCATAACCTTACCACAGTAACCGAGATCTCTGAGATGAGTTATCCACAGAAGTTGAGATAATGGCTACAGTCCGGTAGGGGGTAGAAGAATTGTACCAGGGCAAGTGTCTTGAGATTACTTGTACGAATTCCTGCAACCCCTGGTGATGTTTTTTTTTTTTTTTTTGAAAATTGGGCGCTAGTCGACACAAGATTCATTAGCAGATGATGACATTTTGTAAATGTGGTATGAAAGAAGCACCCATCTTTTCCTGTTGCTGGCTGTGAGTGGGGGGAATCCTCGAGTTGTAAGGAGCATAAAGTTGTGGTCATAGAGTGTCCAGAAATCAACATGGAGGCCCCAGATCTGAGTGACCGAGACCGCATCAGGTAACATGATGCTTATTTCCAGAAGATTGTTGAGTGGGAAGGGGTGCCAGCATAGCGAGGTTGTTAGAAGACGTTGGAATAAACATCCAGCTTGATGCGGAAGCGCGGGGCTTGTACTGAGCGCTAGGATCTAGGAGTAGACAGTGCACGCTGCTTCAGCTGCACCCATCTCATTTTCGTGCCCCGGCAAAGAGCGCCATCCATTGCAACTGCTGGTATACCACAGCATTGTCAACTTGGCAAAGGATGAAGGTCACGCAAACTCTATGTCGAGGCTTTTTTGCGCGGAGTCTTGACGAGTTCAAGAGGCAGGCTCTCTTCGGTACTATGTCCCCAATTCCTAAAGATGGAGACGAAGAGGAAGATACGATACACATCACTAACAGATATAAATTTAGCAATGAGCGGCGAATCTGTCAAACGCGCCACCAAACCATTTCCCCTCGCCAGCTTTCACGAACCAGCATCTATCCAGACCTGCAAAGTCATGTCAGACAAGGACATTGGCGGGTTTTCTACCTCCCACTTCGATTACATCCCCCCATTGAACTCTGCTTCCGCGAGTCCCTCGGAAAACATTCACGGACATGCGAAATTCCACGGAAACATATCAATTGAGCTGCCCAAAAATAGGCCAGATGTGCAGCGCTCTGGCTATGCTGGGTGGAGGACGCATGATAGGAAAGCAACCATCTTCGGAAAGGCTCTCTGGAACGTGGACGTCTACGCATTCCTGGCACTGCGCATAAAATCCGACGGACGGAAATACTTTGTAAATATACAGACGGAATCAATTGTCCCGACGGATATCCACCAACATAGACTGTACGCTCGACGGCCGGGGGAGTGGGAGACGGTGTTGATCAAATGGAGTGAATTCGTACGGACGAATCATGGCATAGTAGTTGAGCCGCAAAGGGAAATGCTGAAGCAGAAGGTTCGCACGATTGGCATTGGACTCATTGATCGGGTACCAGGCAATTTTGAGCTGTGTGTTGAGAGGGTTTGGGCCACCAACTTCTTGGGGGAGGAGGATTTGAAGGAGGACGGGCGGGTAGAGGAGGGGAGCTTGAAGGATAAGCACGGGGAAAATATTAAATGGGGCAAGTGGAAAGATGGTTGAGAAGCAGGTAGGTAATAATGTAAAATATCAAACAATTTCTCAAATTCTTCTTCTCCCCAAGTATGTTGCTGCTACCTTTACTGTACTCGGTGGACAGAAAAAGTAGCGGGGATTAGGAAATTGACACAAAAGTAATCAAAAAAGCTAAATCGCAGGAATTTCATTATTCAGACCCATCTGCATATTCTATTTTCTGACCGGGTTGTGCTAAGGTATACTTGATGGAATGACTGGATCTGATTTCCGGGCCGGGCTTCGGGACAATTCTCCGACATCTCCGGACAACGGCCCGAAGATCGCATTCTTCAGACCTCGGCGAGCTCTGGCACGTTTCACGGCGCGTCTCCCACGAATCCCCTCTCTATCCTACCTCAAGTACTCCCGTAACCCTGAATTGACTTGACACTCATCATGAAGACACAACCACCCCTCTCCTACATCTGAGCTGAGACAAAGAGTCAATCTCCTGGCAACCATGACACGCTTCCTCACCCCCTCTAAAATCGGTCTTCTAGCCCTGATCGAACTCTACACCCAGGATGTCGTTCCCACTGCATCCACAATCCCCATCCTATCTTTTATCCTCAACCAGCTCCTCCCGTCAACCGCAAAAACGGCACACTCTCAAGCCGCGACGTCACAAAACTCACTGCCCTTCATTCTCACCCTGGAAACTTACGAAACCCTCCTCTCCGCCCATCCAGCAGCCTCTGGGTTTCCCGGTCGGACCTTGTGGGACCAATTCCTCCATAAACTCTGGGCCATCGATAGTCTTAACGCCCTACATGAATTCTTTGACAAGCGAACGAACCTCCTAGCGCAGACGCATGAAGAAAACAAACGAGATGGCGAGATGGGTATACCCCCGGCAGATGGGAACATGATATTCCTCTCCCGGACTTCGCCTTTCGGCAGCTTTGTTCGTAGGTCTAAAGTCGAATTTGAACGACTGAGATTTAGCGACGCGCTGGCATTGTGGATATCATTTTCCAAGTGGCGCCAACAAACACAAAGATACTACTCGAGGAAGGTTGGTCTATTAGGAAGGTGGGCTGGTGACAAAGCATTGGAGGAAGGGGAGATGGAATGGGGAGTTGATGCAACCGAGATATTAGAGAAGGTGGCGTACGGCATCGATATTTCGGACCACCAAGAAGGCTGCGTGAGCTCGGACGATGTAGAGAAGCTACTGGAATTCCAGGTTGAACAAATGCAGAGTGAGAATCTCCTTCCCGCCCTAGCCTGTTGAGATGTATCCTAACACGCTTGAGCGCATTAGAATTCGGTAACAGAATTCCTTTTGACATCAAGGAGAGCTTCAGAAAGGTCCTCGAAGATAGCATTATGGTTCCAAGCTTGTCTCACTACCTCAAGTACGTACACTCCCCTCGTGTCGTGAACACCATTAACATAATTTTAGCTTCTTAGATGCTTGGAGAGCGGGCGACTACCCAACATCCTTTGATACCCTTCATCGATATTTTGATTACACTATGCAAAATCGAGACCGCTTGTTCTATCAGTATGCCCTTATGAATCTTGCAGTTCTGCAAGCTGATTTCGGTTGTTTCGATGAAGCTGTTGCTGCAATGTTGGAGACTGTGTCAACAGCGAGAGAAAACAAAGATATGGCATGTCTCAATTTTGCTTTGAACTGGCTGTATCATTTTGGAAAAGCTCACCCAAGAGTAATCCGCGGCTCCGAATCACCGAATATGCTCGGCGTCGAAAGAGAGGGACTTACATTTCTCCGCACCAAAGCCAAAGAGACGGGGATGTGGACACTGTGGAGCTCCTCCTTGTTGAGTGAGGCGAAATTGGGCATGTCGAGCGGAGAAAGCATTGCGACATCTTTTGAGAATATCTTAAAGAGCTCATCGCTTATTGTGGAGAAAAACATGAAGAGTATGATGGGTCCTCAGATGGCCATGAGCTCCTCTCTATGGGGTCGATTAGGGGTAGCGAACTTATCGAGACAATACTGCGAAATATTCTTGAGCTGTCATGCACGCTATGCACTCTTTGATGACTCACTTAGATTCACATGCCGAATAGCACACCTTCTGGCTGAGAAAGGGTGCTATGACGATGCTATGGAAAAGCTTGACAGTCTGGATGAGAATTGTTTGAGATCATGGAAGGCCAATCAATACTGGCTTGAATACCGTGGGATTCTTCGTCTCAAAGCCGACCTTCACGGTCACGATTTGGATAAAGCAGAACAGTTGCTTTCCCAACTATTGCAATTCAACGGATCCGATTCAGATCCAGATCTTAGTTTCGAGATCAACAACCTCCACATCGACTACTTGATCCGTCGCACCAATTATGCTCAGGCGTTGGCTAAAGTTGAGCAGATGGCGTCAGCGATGAAGGAGGTTGGGGATGATATAAACTTGAGGGTCAAGCTCCTCTCTATCAAAGCATCCCTATACGCAAAATCCGGGCGTCCTGAAAAGGGGTTTTCAGTTGCAGTTCGTGCAGCGAGCATAGCTTGGAGAGCCAGACTCATCCCGGCTCTTTGGGCCGCCATGGGAGCAATTGCAAACATATTGAACTCCCTTGCCGAGTTCCAGGCAGCTTGTTCAATACTCGTTGCTATAATACCGCGGGCATTGGAATGTGAGAATTGCTCGTTAAATGCCCAACTCTACTCTTTTCTTGTAGATTCGCATACGGGCATGGCCGGGGAGGTAAAGGCTTCTAGGAAAAACAACCTTACAATAGCACTAGACTACCTCGATAGAGCTTTCAGTGAATATTCTGCGGTAGCCGACATCAGTGGACAAAGCGAAATGATGGCGAAGAAGGCAACTATCATGAGAATTGTAGGCGAGAGGGTGCTTGCCAACGATTACGCAAGTGCATACTTGGACTTGAAAAGAGACGCAGCTCAGGAGAAGTAAATGTAGAAAATGATACCCAATATTTTTATCAGCCTGGCCTGGATTTCCACTTCGCTGTTGGGGCAGAAGCGACCTTACTAATCTACACTGTATAAGCAGGACCTTGAGCTTCACCCTCCCATCATGAATACAACCACTTCACACCCATCCCAACGCCGCGCTGTTTCGCAGCTTCACATGTCAGTAAGTCCAAAGACCCAGCCATCGTATCATGAACCAATACGTCATCGTCACTTCGCTGCAGAATAAAGCTTCCAAATTCATTCAGACTCTGGTATTGATTGATAGGATTCAAAAGAAAAATGTACAGTGATCCATCTACCGCCGTCCCCTCTAAGTATGTCGTCACTAACCTCCCACTATGCCACTTCCAAATCACTCGTCCTTCTTGTGGTAGTTGACCTTGTCGTTCCAGCTGTTGATGTGTTAGTTTAACTCGAGTTATAAAGCTAAATTGTCCCAATGGAATTGTGCTTACAAAAGAGTCTATTCATGAATTAGTATACTTTCTGTAAAATACAAGTTTGGAAATGAGGTACTCACCTTGTCTCCGTCACCCCAGAAGAAGTTCTTGATTCTCAGATTCTGGTATGGGTACTCTGGTCGCTCCTCCAAAGGTGGCATATGAGCCCAATGGGCCCAATGCTCGTTCCACAGAACATAAGCATTGGCACTTGCGATGATCAAGCAAGGAATGGTTGCGCTAGATATCAGTCAGTTCCGGAGTTGGATTCCCAAACCATGTCTATTCTGTTCTTCGGAATTGTGTGATCTTACTAGATGGAAAGCTTGCGCCAAAGGTCTGCCCACACGTTAGCCCCTACTCATATTATCATTCTCCTGCTTCCCGCACCAGAGGGACATACCAGAGGTAGCAGCAGCGTGGTCCTTGACGGCCTTTCTTTCGCGGTTGAAAGCATTGTCCTCGGCTCCGTGCAAACCCGAGTTCTCTGCACTCGCAAATCGTCGTTGGAAGGGCTTACGGACAGCTGGTGAGCGGAGGTTCGCAGCGAAGCGCTGAGTGCTGCGGAGCATGGTGCGTTGGGGGAACATCGTGTTGGTAGTGTGGTTCAATTGGGATTTTGAAGGAGTTGGGTTGTGATGTCGTACGTTCTTGAGGAAGTACCGACCGACCACGAAGCGCTTATGTAAGGTCTTGGCTTGGTCAGGTGAACATGCACCCCGACCGCGTTTATGGGGAATTAGAAGGCGCGATCATCTCTGGGTCTCATCAACTCCACTTCCGTTACTTATATCACGACGAATTTATCACTGCACGGCTGAAAATCGTCCCGGGCTGTTGAGGGCATTCCCAGGTGTCTGTAACGCTGCCCAACCAACCAACGTTATATCCGTTACTGGGAAACGAAACACAGCAGCTCAATACTCGAGTACAATGTCTATGCAAGCTAACCCGCGGCAAGCGGGGCCTGGCCTTCGGATCACCACGTGGAATGGTGAGTACTCTAAACTTCTCCCTTTGCACTATGCCATCTTCAAGCTTTGCTTTACGGGCGTCCCTAATTGGTAATAGTCAACGGAATCAGGTATGTAACCTATATTATCCTGCATGGCGCCCGCCGCTCGTGCTAAAGCGGTCATTAGAAACCCCTTTGGGTACCAGCCATGGAGCAGAGAGAAGAAATTTGGTGTAGGTGCCGCGGAAGCCAAAGCCTGATTTCCCATGTGGTGCAAGAAGCAATGCTAAATCCGGACCTCTAGGCCATGTTTGATATTCTCGAAGCCGATATCGTGGTCATGCAGGAAACCAAAATCCAACGCAAAGACCTGCGGGATGATATGGTCCTCGTTCCCGGATGGGATGTGTTTTTCAGTCTGCCTAAATACAAAAAGGGTGAGGAAAAACCCCTCTGCTCCGCAATTCACACCTGCTCATGGATTATCTCTAGGCTATTCCGGCGTGGCAATCTACACTCGAAACTCGATTTGCGCCCCTATTCGTGCCGAGGAAGGGATCACGGGAATCCTCACCCCTCCCAATTCCTCGACAAGTTTCTGCAACCTCCCAGAGGACCAGCAAATAGGTGGGTATCCCACCGCTACCCAACTGTCTGAGTTTTCTCTCGATGCCGCTACGCTTGACTCCGAAGGCCGCTGCGTTATCCTTGAGTTCCCCGCGCTGGTGCTCATTGGTGTCTACTGCCCCGCCAATCGTGACGAAAGCCGCGATGAGTTCCGTATTGGCTTTCTTAATGCTCTTGATTCACGGGTTAGAAATCTTGTGGCAATGGGCAAGCGAGTCTTCTTGACAGGCGACTTGAATATCATTCGGGAGGAGATTGATACCGCGAATGCAGAAGAGCAATTGAGGAAACAGGGCATGACGGGCGAGGAATACGTCTCTACTCCGGCAAGGCGTATGTTAAATCAGCTCCTTGTTGGCGGCAAAGTTATCGGACAAAAAGACGACGAGAAAGAGTCGGCCATTATGTGGGACATCTGCCGAGCTTTCCATTCAAATCGTAAAGGAATGTTCACCTGTTGGGACACGAAAAAGAATGCCCGTCCTGGAAACTTTGGCTCTCGGATTGATTACGTTCTCTGCAGCCTAGATTGCTACGACTGGTTTCGAGAGTCTAATGTTCAAGAGGGGTTGATGGGATCCGATCACTGTCCAGTGTATGCCATTTTTAAAGAAAAGGTAGAGATTGGAGGCTCCGACGTTGATATTAGAGATCTTTTCAGCTCGGGTATGTTTAAAGGAGGCGTACAGCAAAGAGAATGGTGTGCCAAAGATTTGTTGCCGCTTTCCGGGAGGCTTATACCAGAATTCGACCGGCGCCAGAACATTCGTGACATGTTTTCAACGATGACCGGTACCTTGCCAGCACGAGAAACCAAACTTACTCTTGGCGAAGGCAATACAAAAACACAAGATGACCTAACCCTCACGACACCTCGCTCTCTAGAAGGAGCTAGCTCCACAAACACCCCAATTAAGCACTTTGGCAAACGATCAATAGAGGCCAAAAAGACTTCAGCGCCTCCCCCAAAACGCAACAAAGTTGGTGGTGGTTCTTCGAAACAAGTCAGTAGCTCGTCGAGACAAGTTGGTGGAAGAGGCCAACCTGGGAAGACCCAGAGTAGTCTGATGGGTTTTTTCAAGCCGGAGAATTCAAAACCGGCAGAGCAAGAAAATACAAACTCTTCCGATACCGTTACCCTTACAGCTACCGCGAGTACGGGGGTAGTTGATGTCCAGCAGAGCATTGGCACACCAAATAGCCAAGAGTCCGTAATTGACCCTGTCGTTAGCAAGGAGAGTTGGTCCAAACTATTGGGGAACCGGGTGGTACCCCTCTGTGAACACGGTGAGCCATGTAAAAGTTCCCTCACCAAAAAGGCAGGCGTCAACTGTGGCCGGTCTTTCTACATGTGTGCAAAACCACTGGGTCCTTCTGGTCAAAAGGAGAGAAACACAAAATGGCAATGTGGAACATTTATCTGGAGTAGTGAATGGACGGGCAACAATCATTGAAACACTAATTATAGCCAAAAGCCCTCAAGTGAATCATCAATAGAACATGCTCGTAGGAGCAATAATTAGTTGAGCCAAGCGATTTATCAAGAACGCTCTTCGAAATACGCAGTCAGCCGTGCGGTATCCTTGTGGAAAATACATCGACGATAACAGTTAATGTAGCGTTAAATTGGTAAACAGATGTCCACTAAACGGATATTCATCTTGTGAGTATCTGAATGAATATATGATGAACTGTCGTAGACGAAGAAGGGGTGATGCCACTTCACCATCCACCCCCTTAATAACCCTGAACGAAGAGAATACTACCTCCATTTGGTCACATAGTCACGCCAGGCCGCTGATTGCAGGTCTAAGGAAGCTTGCTGTCACACATCTTCGAGATTCAGCAAGGGTGATGTTTGAGTGCATTCATTTCATATGGGTATCATCGCCAACTATACTGCAACTCCTAAAACAAACCGATTAAACCTTCCTGCCATGCCTAAAGAGAATTTAAAATACAATCTGTGGGCGCCTTCCGTCTCTTCAACCTGCGCCTTTTCCATCGATGACGACAAGTGTAGCGATTACTGTAAATCGCGTCCCCACCTTCAACAAGCCTGTAACTATTTACTTTATACAATCCATCAGAAATCACAATGGAATCGAAGTGGCATACGGAGCCAATCTAGGACGCCATTTGATGGAAAACTTCCCCCTCCTGAAAACAAAGAAAAAACATAATTGAGAACACTGCCAAGGTGGAATAGCTTTTATGCCGTCAGCTTTGAGCATTTGCCAAACTGCGTCTGAACCAGGCTATATTGATAACTCTGTGCCCTGGTGAGATGCATGAAGCAGAATACACGTGTGAGCGATGGTGTTGTGTCGTTCACCAACCTGCAAGACCGTCGCATGACTTTGAATTATCAGATATAAGTGAATTCATTGTCGAAAATCCCAAATTCCGCATCAAAGCTGAATTGCGAGTCGTTTGTGCCACTATTGATATTCGCCAAGAAATCTTCCATGTCGTTTTGCTGAATTGACTGAAGTGACCAAAGAGTGTCGACCTTGTTGCTTAATTGTTTTCGGGGAGCTGGTGCAGGCAGTGAAACTACTGGGGTAGCAACTCGTACTTCGGTGATCTTTTTCGTGCGTCTTTTGATTTCGGAGGACTTGCGAGGGCGGGGCTTGTAGTCGGGATAGCGAAGGGAGTGCATGACCTTTTCGTGGTCAGCCTTGCGATACCAGAAAGCCTTGACTTGTTCGCTTTCTTGCTTCCACGTATTCCCAATGAAAACCGCTACATTTTATCAGCCAAAGGTTAACAGGTTTGACACACGGAACTTACAAATCTCGCTGGTATGCATGCCCGGGTTGTCCTGAGAAACGACATGGTGCTTGGACTTGCGATAGAGGATTCAGGCGTTTGCTGGTTTTGAAATCTTCTCAGCCTTGCTGAAGGCAGTTGTAGTTTCAACAGGTAGCGAGAAACTGGCTTTAGCGTAAGTGGTGGACAATGAGCTTAATACCTCCTGCTGGATTTGGGAGGCTGCGTGAGGTGTGACTGCGGGCATTGTTGTTTGAAGCTGAGGTCTCTCCTTGTAGTACACCATAATGTTTTGCGAAGTGGAAATGAAGTCGTACTGGTCCTTGATTGGGCCTATGCGATAAGACCTCGTCGTAGGATCGAAGTGAACAAAGATGTCCTCGTTCAGGAGTGTGCTTTGCAATATCGTCAGCAACTGTGATTATTATTTGATCTCACGGACTCACCATAACTTATCGGCCGCGGGTTGCAAACTCTTCGCCGAACACTCCATCGCGGAGACCATACCGTACGTGAGAAAGAATATGAATTTGCCCTGCTCGGGGAGTTGTGTATGCAGAGCCCAGAGTTGCGAGAATTTGGTTCGGTCTGCTTCTGGAACTTCCATTTGAAGCTCACCGGCCATGATTTCCTGGATGGGATTCGCGGAAGTAATTAAATTCATTGCGGTGATTGCCTCTCGAGTGTTGAAAGTGGTGTTTGGGGTTGCTAGCAACTTTGGGAGTTTGGGGTTTGAAGAAGGAATTTGAGGCGCAAAAGTTGCTGTTTCGATGAGTGAAATTATTTTGGTGCGCGAGGCGAGAGTTGAAGGTCAGGCAAGATGTTTTTTTTAAAAAAAAGGGAGGCGGGGGCTAATTAGTGAACCAGTCTTCGTCGCTGGATTCACCTTCGCTGCTAAATCATCAAGTGCCAAAGAACAATGGAATTCCTCGATGGATACTTGAGCTTTTCTCAACTTTGCATCAACGCCCCCCAATCCTCAACCTCTTTTTCACACATCAGCATCGTGACTGGAAACGAGAGTTCACGACCGGAGCCTCAAGTCACTCGAGAAATTTTCTGCATAGAATTAAATCTTTTTTGCTAGTATGAATGTGAAGCCTGAAATAAATCCTTGCATTTACAGCACGAAAAATATGACATATCGCGCTGTGATGCTTCTCGCCGCCAAGTCAGTTGGGGAAATTTTATAATACTACAAGAACTCTTCTGGAGTTCGAGCATGCAATTTAACAGTAGACAGCCGTACGTAAATGAGTCACACTATGTTCGCATTTAAAGGTGAAAAAATTCGCCCTGGCCAAGTAAGGTCATTAATAATTTAGAAGGCGTAAACACTGCCTAATTTCTCCACAAGAAACAAATAATTCCCCATAACCATGGCAGCCAAGATTGAATGCAAAACTAATGGTCTACGGAGGTCACTGGGAGGTGTGCGCTAGTTGGGAATAGCGCCACTGACTCAGTGATTTCTTTGTTTGCCTCAAGAACATTAAGCGAGAGTTCCTCGATCTTTGTTGCAAAAACTAACACCTTTCTTGAATTCAAACATGGCACAAATAACGCATCCCAATTATAAAACAAAATAGTCATGGCACTCGCATTACCCCTTGATAGCCACATCCCAAATCAGGTAGCTCACGCATCCGCACCACATCGCACGATTAGAAACGCAGCGGAGCTAACCTCCGATTTTCTTCACAACATTCCTCAAAGCCAGCTACAGATGAGGACGATCACAACTTTCCAACAACAACATCATCAGCAGCAACCTCAACTTCTGCAAAGGAAAACCAGAAATACCACTCGATTTGTTGGGGCGGCGCTTAAACTCCCCAAAAGAGGAGTAAATTCCTTCATGGCCTTCAGGGGTAAGATCCATAAATCAATAGGACATTCAGCTACTGATGGGGAAAAGCTTTCTATTCACAAATTTTTGCGGCATTCCAGCAGAAGAATTCCTCAACCCTCATCAAACTTCTTTGGGACGAAGACCCCTTTCGTGCAAAATGGTCCATCTTGGCTCGGGCTTACACTAGCATCCGCGATCATATTGGGAAGGAAAAGGCGCCCATAGGAGGCTTTCTAGAAACAGTATACCCACAGATTGGTATCATTGCGGTTGATGAGTATCTCATCAAGATGAATTGGGAAATCGGGAGCGCGGAGGATGGATCGATCATTTTGCGTCAGCACTCTAGCCCCGACTTCGATACTTTCTCTCCCCATATTATGAACACTCCCATGACCGAGAAGGACGTCACGTACTATTGCGCATTCAGAGGATATATCACACCTCAAATGAGTTTCCAGATAGCAGGACCCATAGCACAAGGGGTGAGTAGCACTACCACAACACCGCAGCAAGGACTCCTCGCCACGGCCCCCGTTATCAGCCCGAATGTTTCTACGCCGACGGGAAAACATACACAGGCTACAAAGGAAAATTTAGCTATGGCTTCTGTAAATATCTTTGGTTCTGATTTTGGGTCCACCGTTGGCACCACCCCTTATGCGGATTACGAGTGGGGAAATAACAATTTCGACTTTAATCTTGAAGATGGAGTCTTCGACTTCGAATCTCACTTTGCACAACCGAATAATATCGTTTGGGACACTTTTAGCCTTGGTAATCCTCAGGAGCTCAATGTATTCCTCGACAGTGGAGGATTGCTGGAGGGGTATTCCCACCTGAAGGTCAGTATCCCAGCACATCTGCCGTGTGACATTTGACCGACAGTACTTAGTAGTCACTGATCGATGTGAGGGGGAAAATGTATAGGAAATATTCGAGGGGCGGGTCGAACAAGATCAGCAATGGAGTGGGAGAGACTTTGGGCCTTCATTCCTCGGCCACGACTACTTTCTACGAATCGCAGTGAAACAAACCGGGTATGTTACGGTTATTGTTCAATTGTGGTTGTACCCCGGTGGCCCTCCCACAATTTTATTGTATATATTTATGGGGTTTTTAGCACAATTCTTTTCATTTTTATCCCTGCAAAGAAGAAGCTAGCAGCATAGCTACTTGTGAGAACGTGGAGTCTGATTCCCCTAAGCTTGTTTTCGAATGGACTTCGCACTTCTTTCATTACCGAGAGAGAAAAAAACCAGCTGACTGCGAAGTGAGAATTGTTTAAATATTAAGTCAGGCATTTCTAGGTGGTACTGCTTTCACTACATCAACTGATCCTGATACATACAGTCCAATAACTCTTGCATACCTACTCCTCCTGGTAGGATACCTTTCTCATCTCTCCGAGCCTCTTTCGAGCCGCATTCAGGTTATTTTCAAGTTGGAGGATCTCAACCTATGAAGAAATTAGTTGATAATCGTGTAGGCAATAAATCAAATACGAACCTGCTGCTGCATCTCTTGGATCTTGAACTCATGTGCTCCAAGCTTGGCGTAGTCTACCTCATCATCCGCACCACCACTGCGTTCTTCAATCATGGCCTGAACTTGCCTCACAAGTGACCGGCATGCGACACCCACAGCTTTACTGGCCTGTTCGAGGGATTCTTGACTCTTGCTCATGAAGCCAGCTTTAACTCTACTGGCTGCCACCAGCTGGGCGGTCGACGCAGCTACATTGTTTGATGCGACGATCAATTGTTCCGGAGAATTGCGCCCGGATAGTACACCATCTGCAGTCTCAATCAACGTGTTGGTGGAAGAAGCAACGGCCTTCGCAGCGGAGATAAGTCCTTCGGTCCAACGGTTGTTCTTCTTGTAAAAAGAGGTCTTGTCACCAGACCCGCGACCTGCTTGAACAATTTCCTGCTGCGTAACTGTTGCAGCCTTGATCAATCTTGCAATGGCGTTAGTCACAGCAATCGCTGCATCTAATATCGAGTCGTGGATGCGCAGCTCATAAGTAGAATATCCATCTTTTGGCTTCGACTTGAGTTTGGCGAGGCGCGCTGCAGCAGCGCTGATAGCATCTGCGGCCTTGTTAAGCTCACTGTCCACTAAATCCCCCAGATCGCCTTTGTTATTCATCAGCTTGCCGCTGTTCGGTGCGAAAGTGTCTACAAGCTTGTTCAAGCCCTGGAGATTTCTGTGAACCTCGCCCATCAACCCAATGACTGTCTCGAGC
>LLCD01000412.1:0-19398 GCA_001414355.1 Hymenoscyphus salicellus
GTGTTACAAAATTAAAGAAAAACATCTTCCGAACAGTAGAGACGCTTGTTTTTAGTAAATTTTCTTGTAATTTATTATTATTCTTGTTTTATTAGATGAAAATAATAGTTGAAGGGTGTTACGAAGAGGAAAGATGGCTCTCTTCTAGATACATAAAGAGATACTTTCCAATAAGTTCTTTTCTATGTACTTGCCAGTCCAGCTATCTTAAGTAACAGTTATAGTTTAAGAGATGAAACGAGCGTCTAAATGTTCGGGAACAGCTCTGATAGTAGGTCCCTTTTTTACGTCCATTTCAATTCCATAAACCAGCTGATTTCCCTTGATGCCAATTTGTGCCTTATTCAAATGGCACTTCTTATGGAAGCAGGGAACTGCACCAAGAGAGAGAATTCCCTGTGCTTCTCTGTCGAAACCTTATGTTGGAAGAGTATATGAAAGACTTCATGGGCTGAGAACCAGGGAAGACCTAACTCACCAGGAGAAGCATATGGTGCTAACAGCCACCTACAGTTCAGTCGGCGGAATTGCTAGCACTATCTTCAATGCGAAAACTTTCGGTCTACATTTTAGCAGAACAAAAAACAAAGATATGGTAATAAATAGGCACCTGATAATGTTATGCCAAACGTGACGTAAATGAAGAATATTTGCTTCTGTTACAATAACGTATGATCGGGTTTTCCTATATGAATACCATCTTTCTTCTGACTATGGCATGGTGCGTATGGCGTGTTGACAAAATTTCCTAATTTCCTTTACCAAACAATCAAGCAGTTTCGATGGTCATTGGCTGCCTCACCTTTCGATTCTTGTACCACCCAAACAACGAATGAAACCCCGCCTTCGGTATGGGGCAGGGAGGTGATCTCGTTCATCAAGACTTGCACCTCCGTTTGTCGTTGGAAAACTTCGAATCCATCAACAAACATGTCGGCCACATCAACTGAAAGCGATACAGTAATCGTCGCCTCAGAGGCGAGCCTTCTGCCTCTACTTGACAACATTAACAACCTTGCTATCGATCCCCCCTCTCTGTATATGGAGCTGGAGGGAATTGCAGTTGGTCGTCACGGCTCGATATCGATTCTCTCACTCTACATCGCTCCCGAAAAGAAGACGTACCTCATCGACATTAACAAGCTTGGGGAGGCCGCTTTCTCTACTACTACACCTAGTGGAATATCGTTGAAAACTGTCCTCGAATCTTCTACCATCCCCAAAGTCGTCTTCGACATTCGAAACAATTCCGATGCATTGTCCAGTCTTTTCGGGGTCTCTGTTGACGGCATCAAAGATCTTCAACTCATGGAACTCGCATCTCGGAAAGGCTCACGGGAATTCGTCCGGGGTCTAGTAGAGTGCATCGAGAAAGATAGTACCATTTCTGCCACTACAAAGATGGAATGGGCCCTTGTCAATGAGCGCGCTCGTCAACTGTTTACCCCCAAGAAGGAAGGCCTTGAGGCGGCATTCGACGAGCGCCCCCTGGAGTCGGAAATTATGCAATACTGCAAGTACAGTGTTGCATCATTGCCAGATTTGTATGGCGTTTACAATACCAAGCTTCGGGGACCCGGGCAGGCGTTTTGGAGAGTTACCGTCCGCGAGCAGACGAAGAATCGAATCAAAATATCACAGGGTTCCAACTATGATGGAAATCCCCAGAACAAGAAACTTGGATGGAATGATGATACTATTGATGAATGGACAGAGTCTTGGAACGAAGACATCATGATGGAAAGTATGGCGGGCGAATATGTTCTCGACGAGGATGACCACTGGGTTGAGGCACCAAAGGATAACCTTGAGGAAATTTTGGAGCAAATGCAAGAGGAGGATGAATATGAAGATCCAGAGGAGGATTGGTACCAGGAAACAGCTCGGGATTGTATTGGTTGGGAGGAGGACATGATCAAGAATGGGGAGTACTTTTGATCTTGAGGTATTGAATGGTAAGGTAAAAGACTGCTGAATAATTTCTGAGACCCAAGGCTGACTTGAAAGTATAGATCATTCGTGCAATGTTGGAATTGCGAGACACAGCATCCTATTTTGGAAAGGATCCTGGCAGGTTGCGAATCAAAAACATATTTTTTTATTATTCGCTTGATCATTTCAAAGTAATTTACAGCTTCTCATCGGAAACCTATCTCCCAATTTTTCGTCTACACTAGATACATATCTCTGTTCTAAGTCAACTGACTTTGTTCTTCACGTTACCTTGTTCTTTCTTTAGTTCAACTCGGTGTTCTTTTCATTAATTGTAGATCTGGTATTCATTTATTCACCAATGATACGATTAACCAATGCTCTCTAATGTACTTGTTTGAAATGTTCTAGATTATCTCTGCTAATTAGATGGTTTCTGGGTAGGTCAAGTATACATACTTCTAATACTCAATCCTTTTGAAAATCTTTGGAACTTTAATTAAACCACTTGATTTATCGACGGCGCGTCGTATCGTTTTTCGACATACGAGACACGTACGAACTCACTGCTAGCAAGTTGAGATAATAGAGCACTATAGTAATGACTGTAGCATGCGAGTACTGTATACCTATGAAGAGGTTGATATTTACTCCATGAAACAAAATATAAGCGAACAAATTATGGTTAATTTTCTTCCCGCGCTTACATCTCCGAGTTGGCCCACTCAATACTTGACACTTCCCTTTCCACTAGAACCCATAACATCCATCTGGTACTCACACAATTCCTGGATCAAATCCGTACCCTTGCCCATTAATTCCGTCAGAGGAATCTTACCCGTATTTTTAGCCACAAAATCGTTGTATTTATGCAACACCAAATCGTTGACATTGATCCTCGTCATACCTCCTTTGATGCATTTCTGGGTTGTGGCATCAGGGAAGGTATTCGTGCCGTGAAGAACCATTTGCGCTTTCCCTTTGCATGCTTCTCGGATAGACTCCAGTCTATTTTGAAGAATTAGCATGGGGACGGGTAGATAAATTGGACTGAGAATAAAAAACGAAGTAGAAGGACACACCTATCATATTCCAACTTGATATTTTCCACACCCCAATAATTCCCATGAATATTGCCAAAAGCTGGTGCCAGGAAATCAATTCCAGTAGCTAAAAACTTTCCCGCTTCCTCCGCCGTCGTCAAAAGGCCCTCCAAATCTCCAGTATCAGCAACTCCATCTTCGCCCCCATTAATTCGTCCTGGTTCTGCTTCAGTAGCAATTCCCTTCTCGTGTAACATTTTTGTAATTCTTTCTGTCTTCTCCAGATTCTCTTCTTTCTCGTAATGCGACATGTCGACCATTATGCTGTCGAAGGGGTATTCAGCTGCAGCAATGATTTCGGCTTCGGATTGTGCATGATCGAGATGTAGGACCACAGGGACTTTGGCAGTCGAACAGGCGACTGAGGCGAGATGGATGAGGAGGGGAGAGTAGTGGAGTGCCCAAGGGAATAGGAGGATTTGAGCAGGGGATTGCTTTTTTTCTGCTGCGCGGATTACAGCTGTGATTGTTTCGAGGTTGTACTTTTGCAGTGTTAGAAAAGTGATGAGAGGATAGGGATTGAAGAGCTTACGGATACAACACCAATAATTCCATAACCTCCTTCTTCTGCTTCTTTAAGCATTCGCACTGCTCGATTATCTTTCATTGAGGGAGCCATTATGTACTTGATGAAATGTATTTGCGACTCGAAGAGTAAATGACTATGATTTCCAAAAGAACTTGAGGATCGGAAAACTGGAGATGAAGTATTTACCAAAGGACAAAAGGAGAGCTGGCAGAAGACAAGATGGGTTTGTTTGTATAAAGGCAAAAGTCCCCGGGTATTTAGACAATGTGGTGCACCACCACGACGGCATTTACACCGAGATGCCAATGCGAGAAGTGGGGTAATATTTTACCCCGCTACGCACGTCACTTTGTGGGAAGGTTTGCCGAATGAAGCTATCATGATTATTTTAGCAAATGAGTAACTGTAGACCTCAAAAATGCAATACCCAAATCCTATTGAAAGTTCCTCCAAATCAAATAGAAGCAAAAGACCTACTTTTCCAATCCGTCAACATAATCCCTAACCACGCCCTCAAACCCCTCATCCCTCTTAAAGCCTAAGCCAAGTCCAAGAGAATTATCGAAATCAGTTCCCCAACTTCTCAAGATCCTTTCCATCTCAGGATCACTTTCCTCCTTCAGCAACTCCAATTTTTCCTCCCCTCCAACTTTTGCCAAAACATCCATCATTTCTTGAACACTAACTCCGAATCCCGGTAGGTTAACCACGCGTTTATGCTTAGGCAAACCATCTGCCCCAAGATGTAAAGCATGCCACAAATTCTGCACCAAAATCTTCGGACTGCAAATCCAAGAGATAAAGCTCCGGTCCTCAATGGGAATAACGCAAACTTCTCCATTCATCGGTTCACGAATCATACCAGAAATGAAACTACTCGCTGCCTGTGTTGGTCTCCCACCTCGTATAGCAATCGTAGGGAATCTCAAAGAATACCCATCCAGATATCCCTTCCTAGTGTAATCGTTGAGAAGCGTCTCAATGATGAGTTTTTGAGCGCCATAACTGCCTTCAGGCGTGGGAAAAACACTTTCGTTGATGATAGCGGGAAGAGGATTCCCATACACAGCCTGCGAGCTCGCGTAGAGAACTCGTAATGGTTTCGAATCTTCTGTTTTTGCAAGACGAAGAGCTTCAAGGAGTGCAGCTGTAGAATGAAGGTTTACTTTCATCCCTAGCTCGAAATTGGCCTCAGAACCCGATGACATGATCCCGTGGAATAAACATACTGCATCGAGTGGTAGAGATGCAGAGATGAGTTTTGAGAGGGAGGAAGGATCGCAAAGATCCGTTTGAATTGGTTTGCAGTTTTCCGGGAAGTGCGCTTTCGAAGGGATAGGAGGTGTAATTATATCAGTGAGAATTACGGTATATGAGGGATCGGATAGCAGGCGTGTTGCGAAGAGGGGACCAATAAGTCCTGCCCCACCGGTGATTAGAACTCGAGGCATGTTGGGAGAGGCAATTGATTTTTTAGATCTGGAATTGAAGGATGGATTGTGGAAAGATCTCGTCCGATGTAAATGTACGAGTTATCGAATCCCACTTTTTACGCCCACTTTCGGTATGGTGTAACCGGACTCTTCCTGAAGCCAATTGAAGTAATCGATTTATTGATGACCAAATACTCTAGAAGGGAAAGTGTTCCGAGAGACAAGTTAGTACAAAACTCGGGGTTCTCCCCGGGCTCCCCCACAGAAACCACTGAAAACATGAGCTGCCAAGTTACGCAAATCCAAGTCATCGAAAGAAAAAATAAAATTGAAAGAATCAGATTAAAGAGACGAGGCAATAAATTTTAGACGGAAGACCCAAACAAGGATTAACGGAGAGAGCTAAAACTTAAAAATTTGAACTTGGAGATAACTACACTCTGTTCGAACATATATATGACACGTCTAAAAAGGGAGAAAGAGAAGTTCTAAATAGTTCCAAGGAACAATGACCCAAACACACTAAATTTTAACTACTAAACTACCAATGACAACGGTTGCAATGCCGTTATTAATTAGCATAGATTCGATTCTCCTTGTTGTCAGAAAAAATAACTCCAAGCAATTCTATCTTCGACGAAGACTTTGAAGTGACAAAGAAAATAAACATAGAAAAACAAAACTCAAAAACTAATCAGCCGTGTAAAATTCGAAGTTGCTTATTCCTGTCATATCGCTCTCGGAGAAAGTTAATCCATACTTGTGACTTTGAACCGTGCTTGTACTTGATGTTGATGTTGATGTATGGAGTGTTCGCTTGCTAACTCCGTGTGTTGGAGAAAAGATTGTTAACGAAATCGGCAAACTAAACTCTTCAATGAGAAAATCTGATAACTCAGACAAGTGGTCATCCGCGTACAGAGAACACTGTTCATCTTCTGGGTGGGTTTGTAAGATTGGGTCATGCTGGCTAAACTTTGACAACGCCTTACGGATTTTCTCGGGGACTTTACTCTCGTCGGATTCCGAGCCGATGTGATAGAGCAAGTCGAAACAATCGCATTGTAGATGTGAAATGAGCTGCCCATCGTGAAGTCCGGAATATAGGGCATAATCACACGCTAGAAGTAGTTGCTCGGCACAACCCATCCAATTCCCCTTTTTCTTGAGAAGGATTCCGTATGCCTGATGAGCCATTGCCAAGTCCCCCCCAAATACAAAAACATCAGGGCTAGCAGAGTGTCCAAGTAGAGATTTGTACATTTCTTCGGCGTTTGTTATGTCTTTGAGGAGATATAGCTCGCGGGCGAAAGAAAGTCCGATGATAAGTAGTTTGGAAAATAGCTTGTTGGTCAATCCATCATGGATCGATCGAATTATTGTATCTTCCATTCGATACATGCATGTTGACAATGCTAGCCAGCCATCGCTATTCTGAGATTCCAACCGAGAAAAGAGTTCCTTGATTGATTGAAGAGATACGGCCTTGGATTCCGGAGTACTAGAAGTAAATTGAAGTATGAATTTGGTGAGAGCCAAGAACAAGGAAGACGTTGCTTCTATCTGACGGAAATTATTGGAAAATAACATCCCAAGAAATGTGTGAAAGGTAACCTGCAAGTCCCCACGATCTACTAAGCCAAGACAGCCGCGAGTTATGACTACACAACAATGACGTTCAGCCTCTTCGGAGTTATTGTTTCTCTCGGCTACCTTTGCCAACTCAAATCGTTGCTCTAAGGTCCGAATCGGGGATTCTCCGTATTTGAGTTCATATTAAATGTGGCACAGTTCAAGAAACGCCGGGTCGCTGTTGAGGGCGCAAAACCAGTAATTGCCATTCTGTTGCTCATACTCTCTTGCGGAGCCAAAAGTATTGTATGGGGACCATGGTTGATGAAGCGCTAGTATTTCATCCAGGTTGGAGATGGGGGTAACTTTTGTGTAAACATGGAGGTCATCTAACATTTTTGATCCATCATGTGCCGCATCGAACGAGTCACGGTGAAGTGAGTCTCTGTGTAGCTCCTAGACAATTCGCTTTAGAAGAAACTCGAAGAAAGAGGAAGTGGCAGCTTACTTCCTTTTTTTTGCTGTGACCATCACTTGGCGTAGCGTACCTGATATTTGGAGGCGTTGCTTTTTTGGTCAGGATGTGGAAAAAGAAGGTTTGGGTGAAGGGTATCTTACCGGCACCGAAGGGGCTTACTCCTAATTGTCTTCTCTTGAAGTTCTCAATTCTCCCCTTCTTAATTTCAACATCATTGAAATAGAAACTCGTATCTTTGTCTTCAAGCTTGCGTTTTTCACCCTTGGCGACAATCCACTTCATATCATGAGTTGATATATTCTTCTTGTAGCCCCATTCTTTTAACATCCGCTTCCACAATCTGGGGCTATTCAAAAAGGTCAGTCACTGGGTTTGCTAAACAGTCTAGATCAAAAACATACCATACATTGATATCATGGGTCGTTTTAATTATGGCCATTGTTTCTTTCAATTGCATGTCTTGTTGGATGTAGAGCCTCTGAACCTCTGGCTTGATGATCTCCCATCTCTGATTGCTTGCCTGCATTTGTTTTGGGGTTTTCGTCATGTTGAGGAGGTACTTGCATGAACAGGGTGAGCATGAGTAGAATCACTGAGCAGAAAAAGAATTGAATTGAGGTAGAAAAGCAAGACGAAGTAAACATCGTATTGCACTGGGTTTGGCGAACCAATCGCACAGAAGTGCATTGCAAAAGCGGGATCTGTCAATAGAAAATGCAATTGACAAAAGGGCACAGGATGCCAAGGCTGCACGAAACCTGAAATGGAAGACCGGAAATAGAGGAACAGCCAGCCGCTTGTAACATCACTGCAGGACGAGAACGTGGTCGCGGTGAGCATGGTATGTTACTAGGATCTTTTATGAACTGGCCACTAGTATAAAAGTGCAACTGCCCTCTACGCCCGAGTGGCAAGGATGATCCGTTTCGGATCCAAATACCTAGGATGCGAGCTGATGCCTTTCTCAAGCCGCCGGAAATCCAAAATAGAAACCAAATAACAGCAAAGATATGAACAAAAGACGACAGAAATCGCGAAAAACAATTAACACCTTGATATCGAGCCGGGGTAATATCTCTCAAAGCTTTCCAGTCAACAGAAAGTCCCAATGACCATTTCGGATTGTTCCTCTTCCTTCACGGGTTCATCCTGACCTTTCCATACAGTTTTGACTGCCGCCTTTGCGTCTTCAACCTCGGACTCGTTGACGAGATAGCCGACAGAAAATAACAAAGCTAGAGCGGTTATGATCCAATGTCGAAGACCTTGAAAATTCTGGTCGAATTTATAAATTTCGTGTTTGTTTTTCTGCAAAAGCTCTATTACTTGTGCAAATTTCAAGCCGTCGATGACCGAGAGACGGATGTTCTTGATGTCGTATCCTCCAGCTTGTTGATGGTCATCCACCAAAAGGTCAAGCAGTCCATTTTGATCCACGCCTGGGTACAATCGAATCGATTCCTTTTCCGTTGTTGCCAGATTCATATACCAGTGGTTTTTCTTCTGTCCTGGTACGATAGAACCATCATTGTGGCGATCGATAAGATCTTCAACTTTGTTGGCGACCAAGTCAATATGTAAAATGTCCACGTCTGATAAGCCCGAGCTGTTTTCGTAGCGTAATGGCATCTTGAATAGGTGGTATGAAGACTTAATCGGCGTGACTTTGGTGTTGTTTGATCTCAGATCCAAGTTCAGTCGCCATGCGTAAAAACGGCAAGGCGGTGTGCCGGAAACAGCCAAGTCAGATTCTGCCACCCCTCCCTCAAGAAAGCCAAAAATTTGTCTTCATTTCTTCTTCTCTCCCCCCTCCTGGCAATAGCCAGGTCCGGCCATAAACATGTCACAACCCGCAAAGATGAAGTACGTTCTTGTATCTGGAGGTATGGATCCCTATCGACTTCTTTGGAAACTGTTTGAACCAGTATTGGACGAATGCTAACGCGACGTAGGCGTCATTTCTGGCATTGGGAAGGGAACAATTGGTACGCGCCCTCGGGGGAAATAGAAGGCTGCAGCGGAAATAGGAACGGTCACTGATTCTTGAATCTATAGCATCATCTGCGGGTCTGCTGCTCAAGACAATCGGGTTGAAAATAAGTCTCGAGTCCCTCTGGCATTATTCAGAATTGCTAACTCGCCATGCACGTTTCCTCGATCAAGATTGACCCTTACATGAATGTCGATGCCGGAACTATGGCTCCTACGGAGTAAATAATCCTCTCTTCAACTGGCATTCCAGTTATGCAACCCGAGTCCAAAATCCAACTAACTCTTTTACTAGGCACGGCGAAGTCTTTGTCCTCGACGATGGTGGTGAAGTCGACCTCGACCTCGGAAACTACGAGCGCTACCTCAATATCACGCTTACTCGCGAAAGCAACATTACAACCGGCAAGATATATCAGCATGTTATTGAGAAAGAACGTCGTGGTGATTACTTGGGAAAGACTGTTCAGGTCGTACCCCATTTGACAGACGCAGTTCAGGACTGGGTAGAGAGAGTCGCAAGAATCCCTGTCGATGATACGAATGAGTCTCCAGATGTCTGTATTATTGAGCTCGGAGGTACTGTTGGTGACATCGAGAGTGCGCCATTTATCGAGGCAATGCGGCAATTGAAGAGAAGAGCAGGAAAGGGCAATTTTGCTCAGATTCATGTTTCCCTTGTTCCAGTAATTGCTGGCGAGCAAAAGACAAAGCCAACTCAACAAGCAATCAGGGATGTTGGACGAGCTGGCCTGGTTCCGGATTTGGTAATAATTTTCTGTTTCTTGTGGGTTAAACAATTGCTGATGAATTTTAGATTGCGTGTAGATGCGATGTTCCTCTCGAGAGAAGCACAACTGATAAGATTGCCATGTTCTGCCAAGTTGAACCAGATCAGGTTTTGGCTGTTCACAATGTATCGACTACCTACCATGTCCCCCTTCTCCTGGAAAAGCAAGGTCTCTTAAAGACTCTTGGTTCGATCCTCAACCTCGATGCGATACCCAAGCCACAAAATCTTGTCGATCGGGGACAACGAACATGGACAGAATGGACAAAACTTACGCAACAACAAGAGCGTATATTTGAATCTGTTACCATTGCTCTTGTTGGAAAATACACCACCCTACACGACAGTTATCTAAGTGTTATTAAATCGCTCGAGCACAGCGCCATGCGATGTGGAAGGAAACTTAACCTCCTCTGGGTTGATGCATCACATCTCGAAGACCAAGCCAAATCTGAAAACCCTGCTGAATTCCACAAGGCATGGCATGTAGTATGCACAGCCGATGGAATTCTCGTACCTGGTGGCTTCGGTAACAGAGGCACTGAAGGTATGATCAAAGCAGCAGAATGGGCACGAACAAACAAGACCCCATACTTGGGTATTTGTCTTGGAATGCAAATCGCGGTGATTGAGTTCGCTCGACATGTTTGCGATATTCCCAAGGCAAGTTCAGTTGAGTTGGTCGAGGGATGCGAAGACCCTGTCGTAATTTTCATGCCAGAAATTGACAAAACCAACCTTGGTGGAACCATGCGTCTTGGACTTCGCCCAACCCTTTTCCAAGAAGGTTCGGAATGGTCCCGCCTTCGTCAACTTTATGGCGAAAAGAAAGAGATCCATGAGAGACACAGACATCGATATGAAGTCAACCCTGAATATATTGAGCGACTCGCCAAGAAGGGACTCGAGTTTGTTGGTAAAGATGACAAGGGCGAGCGAATGGAGATCATCGAGCTGAAGAACCACCCTTGGTTCGTTGGTGTTCAATTCCACCCCGAGTATCTTTCCCGAGTTCTCCAGCCGAGCAAGCCATATCTCGGATTCGTCGCTGCGGCTTCTGGTTGCTTAGAAAGTGTCACCAAGGATTGCATGTCCGAGTCATTAGTTAATGGAGTTGATGGTGTTCGTATCTGAAAGGGTTGGGACTGGTTTGTATAAAGGTTTGGGGGTTGCATAAAATTGGGAGGTGGCTGGTAGATATTGTCTACGGACATTTGCAACAATGAATTTTCTCATTTAGAGTAAGGATGGCGTATTTCTGTTTAGCAGATGATAGCTTGCGTGTCTAGGCATACATACATACATAGAGATGAAACAAGTGTGTCAGAAAATCATTATCTCGAAACTGCACAATTGCCACAGCGGCCTTATATAACGAACCTTTCCAACTAACTACCTTAGTCCTAGTCCGCATATTCAATTGATTTGAGCACCTCGGTTAAGTTAGGTTGAGTTGGATTGAGTTGAGCAGGGTTGCCTCGTTTTCAACGGAGCTCAAACTGCTGGATATCTGGGTATTCTGGCCTTAGGAAGGTAGTTACGTTTGACTGCTGGTTGAACAATTTTTCGATAGTAAAATAATACTCTCCAGGTGGACAAAATAAGTGGCACCATTACTCCAATCTCTCAGTGTATACACACCTGCATCTCCACGCAGAGTAGATAAAAACTTCCAGCGCTCTACTATACATCAAAATAGGACCTTGCGCATCTACCCATATGTTTGCTATATTTTTACGACCTCTTGTTGTTGTGGTGTAGTTGTAGTAGGGCCGCTAAATTATGCTGCCACTTGTTTTCTCCACCGGGAGGTACTGTCTCCTTGAAGTGAGGGCCGCCAAGAGAAACGTGTTCTGAGACGAACAATTCATACATGCCCTCTCTCCCACTATTACAACACGATTCGTCTCATCCAATTCGCCATCAAGAAACTCTGCCTTCACTCACTGGTTCACCCGAACAGTCTTTATTGATATCATTCTTGTAGAAATTCTCACATACGCAAATCAATTGAAGCATTCTTGTAAGTAGTATGTTTAACTCAATTGCCTCAAACCTTATCGTACAATGTTGAACAATTCACTGTTAGCTGCTACTTCGAACTTGCTATCTCTACGCTGCTACGCAGGCTCGCGGAACTTCAGGTTTTTACTAGCTACAAACATTCGAGAATAGAAATATGAGCTCTTTGCCACCGCCTTCCGTCATGAGCAAAACTCCATCGCCAACACTAAACGTGGGGGTATCAGCTTCATTGAAGTCAATTTTCAACACTGAGTCAATGACAGGAGGAATCTGAGAGAATGTGACTGTGTGACTGTGTGACTGTGTCTATATTAAGCGTTTGTAGCAATTCACGAAGTTTTTAGGGAGTATTACAACCAAAGTTGAAAGGAGTCATTTGATGTGGTCACACCTCGTTTTTTAAGTAGTTTAAAAGGAATTCGATTGACTTAAGTAAGTATTAGGTTTACTCACTTCGAGTATAACAAGTTCTAGATACTTACTTGTGGTTTATATCCTGTTCCCTTTTAGTCTGGGTTGCGAAAATAGAAGGAATGTCTGGGAAAATGCTGTGGTGAACACCGCGGTTTACGTTCCCTGCTTTGCTTGATGCCTCAATGAAGCTCTAAATAACTACAAGAGATAACCAACGTGGGTAGGGATCATTAGGGAACTAACAGAGAAATCTGTGCTTATACCTACCACGCATCAAGTACAGATCCCAACACTTTGCTACTTTTACGAGCATTGCTACTTCTTCATCAACTAACGTATTGGGTACAATCTGAAAGCCACTCGAGGCCCGACTCTCAATATCTTGCTTCACGCCAACAAAAAATTTCAAGGTGACAGAAATGGTAGCTCTAGAAAATACCTAGTTGGGTTTCCGAAGAGGCGCAATGGGGAAGTAGGTCTTCATTGAGGTCGTTCCTTCCTCGACAACAACTCACTGAGACGGGAACGGGGCTGGACGGGAATAGAGCGAGACCACCTGCAGCCTTACCTTCCCTGCACTTTCCAACGAGGAAAAAACGACCAGTCTGGTCTCATGGATCACGACCAACAGTCTCAATCTTAGAAGTGTGTGCATGGGAGGATGATTTGGCACCTGGCCCCCAGTCCTCAAATGCGAAAGCAAGAAAGAAGCACGTTATTTGTTTTTTCAAGTGCGATGAGGCACCTCAAAAAGGCGGCACTCAAGCACGCAAGCTCAACTCAATACAACTCATTAATTACAATGACCTCAAAATTGGGCTAGGTAATCTTTCTCACTATCTTGACAGAAATTAAACTTTGTCATCGGAAGTTGGCCATCTTCTGAAGATTTTTATAGACAGGTAACCCCAAAAAATAATTCGTAACATGAATGAAGGCGAAAGACAGAACAAGGAGACTTCCATAATTGACGGGGGAAGTCGTGGTCGGGACCCTTCCCTTCCTCAACAGTGAAGAGCAATCTTGCAAGCTGGAAGGCCGAGACCATTTTTTCTTCCACCAAGGAAGGAAGAGCTCGGGAGAATAATTTGGTCTGGCAAAAGTGAAGTTTGCTTCTGCGACTTCCTACCTTGCCTACGAAGTGAAGTGAAGACAGAAAATCGAAGTATGTTCCTTTAGGGATGAGCTCAAGCAAGATCACCAACCGGTGCTCTTACAAAGTCTTGGGCTTGGGCTACCTTGAAACATCTTATATTTATGAGGGGAAAGCGATGCATCAGTGAGCGAAAGCGTTGAGGGTGTAGACTTGACTTTGTGTGGATTTGAAACTAGTTTGTCGGGGAATCGATACTGATTATTCGACTTCAGATCAACTGGGCTAAAGTTGAAACCCAGATGTTCCTTCCTTGACCATTGCTGACACAGTATCTTTGGCGGCAGGCGCGAACAAGTAACTACTGATCAGGCAAGTACGCTCAAATTCTCAAGTTACTTCCAGAAAAGGCAAGTACGATCAACACTTCTTTGCCATATCTACCTACCTACCTCGCATCCAAACCATACCAATCCTCCAACACCGCCTTACAAACTCCTTAAACATCCCTAAAAATGCGCTTCTTCGGACGATCCTCAGAAAGCGAAATCACACCCACCGCCTCCGCATCTCTCAAATCCCTTGCCCCTCTCCCAACCTACCCTATAAATGCCAGTTCCAGTTCCCTGCGCAAGCCATCCAATTACGACGACACAACACCCTCCTCTTCCACGAACTTACCACAGATATCTGCTACTTCCGAGAAACTCCGCAAATTGTTGGAGGAATATGACCCAAAGATTGGATATGGATCCTCGGAGGTGTTTGCTAGGGATCAGAGGGGGATGCTGAGGAGGTTGTTGCAGGAGGATATACTGTACGCTTTGGTGAGGTTGCAGAGACATGAGTGGGTGTTGGGGAGTGGGAGTGAGAAGTTTAGGAATCGTGAGTCTAGACTTCCCGTGTTGTTTTCTTTCTGAATGTGAGTGGAAGTGATGCTGAGAGTTTACAGTGAGAACTCCTGATCGATGGAATGTTATTCATGAAGATCTTGAGCGTTATGGTTTGTTCCCCTCTCTCTAAATTCAAGCTCCGGATGGGAAAACCTGACGAAAATAGTCAAGGCGATAGGAACCTATGATCGTTGGCTTAGTTACAGCCATAGGAACCAACTCGCAGAACTTGAACCCACAGTCATCTGGTCCACAATCCGTCGCTGGGGAAAGACACTCGCAATCTTCGAATGCGCCGAACACCACACATCTCTCTCCAACGCCAAACTCGACCCTCTCATCCTCGAAGAACTCACTCGCTCCCTCTCTACCGGTCTCGCGAACCTTTCTAAACCCAAGAAAACTCCTCCGCCTATGAGAGTAGTCACTCAAACCACACAACCGCGAAATACGCACCTCGTGCTAAACTCCATGATTGCAACAATTGCGGGAGGTACCTTGATAGTTCCGGTATTGCTGATTTTCTGGGGCCAAAGACTGTTAGTATGTTGTTTACTACTAGTACTTTTGCTCTGGCGGTGGGGTTGACCTTGGCTTGTCGGATGAATGATGCGCAGAGGGAGGATGTTGGAGTGGCGATGGGGGTTTATGTTGCGGTTTGGATGGTGTTGCAGGTTTGTGAGTATGGGATTGGTGTTTCTGCTTGAAGTCCGAGATGAATGCTGCATCAAAATTGTCAATTCCGAGTTGGATATGTTTTGTGTTGGTTCAAGGGCTGTATAAGGTCTTTAAGGATAGGGTAAAGGGATGGAGAACTGGTTTCTCCCTTACTTTTTTCCCCTGCTTTGAATCGATTATTGGATGATTCTTGGATTCGGGACTGCAGCCCTAGAAAATTCTAAAGATTGAACTCGTCGTAAGTTAATTACCCCTACTCGGGAAATCCCCAGAAATATACCATCTCCATACAAATTTCGACTCGAGCAGTTGAAAATGAATGTACTTTTATATTTTTTGATTGGAAGAAAGCTATAACCGACCTGCATCCTCCCCCCTTTTCTCAACCAAGGATTTATATTGGTCGCAAGCGTTGCAGCCTCCCGTTGACATGCATCCCGATCTCAACCCCTGAAATGAACGAGGGTGAAGTATGGGGTATTGATTGGCGAGAGAATGCGCCAATTGGATTCTTTCTGGGCGAACGTGGTGGAGTGAGTCGTGAATGCTTCACTCCCTCTGGGCATGTAGAGCAAGAGGCGATGTGATTAATACCTCATACATTAGCTGACCAAAGTGCAGTTAAAATGGATGCTGTCATGGTGCGTGTTTGAAGGGAGGCGGGCATGAGTAGCCAAGGCGCCGCGTCAGAGGAGAGGGCTCAGATTGGTGCAAGTGGTGCAAGTGGTGCAAGGCCAGCCATTGAGTTGAGCCATTGAAACGTTACGCTGGCTCTTGTAGGCACTACTTCAAACCGCCCAAAGCAAAGATTAGGTGGTGCTAGTAACACTTTCCTACCGAAGATTGGTGCTCTCTCCTTGAACCCTTTCAGAGGCGCTCGATAAGAGCGTCGATAAAGTCTCCGAGGACGACGCGCTCTCATAGGCCCACCAGGATATAAGTAGAGTGGGGGAGATGTTGTGATTTCCCGGTTAATCTCTGAGTAGGGAGCTTTTATAATTTATCATTTAAGCTTCTTGGGACAGCTGCAGATGATTTCATTCGACTTACTCCAGCAAGCTAGTCGAGGCTAGTCCTAAAAGGCTCTTCGTAGAACGTAGACTAAATGCCCAACGCTCTCTTTGGTCACATTCGCTAGGAGCCAGGGTGCAGGAAGAGTAACTTGGGATTGACTTACAATTTCACGACCCTTCGTCGAGTTCCACTCCCTCCACACTGCACATCCCTCACCCGCACTACTTTTGTACCTCACTTCACTTACCTCACCTACTTCACTTTCTTCGCGCACATGTTCCTCGCCAATAGCCCACCCTTTCCACTCTTCTCTGCAGGTTGCACTGCATCATCCCTCTGACCTTTCCTTTCCGCCTCCCCAAAGGTCCAGGTGCCCAGCTGCTTTGGTATCGCCTCGCTCTCTCCCTTCCATTCGGCCCCGTCCAATTCACCGTGACTGTGCCATTGTCCACGAGAGGCCCAGCACTGGCGGACAACCCAGCACCACCACCTCCTCCATCCATATCTCTCTCCCCCACGAGTCAATCCCGCCACGCTGACCACCACCCGCTGCCTATATCTCCCCCGCCATGCCCACTCCCGAACCTCAAACACCAAGGTCGCAACAACTCAACGGCAGCAGCAGCAGCAGCAACGGTGTCTCGCCAGCATGTCTCCGTGACGCTTACGGTGCTTCGCCAGCAAGTGCGATAGCACAGGGAAGAAACGCCAACACCTCCTCTACAAACATCTTAGACGTAAATGAGCAAGGTGTCAGGCAGAACGCTGGAGTCGCCCTGTCATTCCCCGCCAACGACGAACCACCCAACTTCCAATCACGCTTCCAGACGAATACAATTGCGCCGTCCCCGCCTCCCTCCCGTGCTTCTACCCTTTCCGCGAAAGACTCGAGTCTGACCCCTCTCGATACGAGCTCGCAAGGCAGCCCTTCAGACAGCCCAGGTCCACAATCGAGCACTTTGAGCGCCGGTCTACGAATTCAAACCGACATCATACCCAACTATATTGTCACAGCAGCGAGTGCGCAGAATACAGCCCGGAGTATGTCTGAATCGACAAAAGCACATTTGGGATCTGCGAGCATTTCAATAAAACGAACCCCCAGCATTAAAAATATATTGGCGAGTAGTGTAGGAAGCAACTCGGGCGCGCTCAGTTCTACACCAAACTCGGCTTGGTCATCGCCTATGCTTAATGCTATGGCAGATGTGACACCTCTACCTTCTCCATTGATGTCTGGCGATTCTCCCGGACCCTGGAAAAAACTTGGATCAATGGGCTCTCGACCTGTTTCCCGGGACATCATGATTAATTCAGATGCTTGCTTGGTGACTGCAAATGGGGAGTCCATCTCATCGGCTGTGGCGAACCAAATCAAAAGACGGACATATCAAGGGCTGATGTCAAGCTCGGGGGATTTAAGTCTCCAAAATGCGCAAATTAACCCAGAGAAGACGGCTGAAGGACATACCAGAAATAGGAGTATGAGCGAGTATGTCCCAGATACCATGCAAGTTCCAAAAGCCCGGCACGTCACAGTGTCTGGTTCCCATGCGCCAACTCTTGATGGATCTTCGGACAACGCTCGGCCAACGGACAACAATATGCGGAGAGAACCACATCTCGCGGTACAGCGAGGCCTTGCTGGTATCCCGAGACCTCCAACTCCACCCTCGAGTCGAACTGGTGGGGAAAGTAGTGATAGTGATTCATCTTTATCAAATGCTCTTCCTCGGTTACAAAAGAAAGCTCATTATGAATACTTCGAAGCCGTTACGCGACAAGACTCGAAAAGAAGAAGATGGAGAGGACTAAAATTGTTGGGCCAGGGAACTTTCAGCAAAGTCATACTTGCGACCAGCCAACGTCCGGATTTAGATGACAGAATAGATGAAGACCAAGTATTTGGACAATCAATGGACGGTATCATTACCCCGGTTCAAACTGAGCCGAAAATCGACCGCAAGAAGCTGGTCGCCATAAAAATATGTGAGCATGGACCTAAAGGTGGAGCTTCTGAAGAACGTGTTGAGATGTCTCTAAAACGTGAGCTGGAAATTATGAAGTCCATAAATCACCCCTCACTTGTACACCTCACAGCATTCAGCATTGAGGAAACTCGTGCAATTCTGGTTCTCAGTTATTGTCCAGGAGGCGACCTTTTCGAAGTTGCAAGTCAACATCGTGAGGTTCTTGTACCGGGATTGTTGAGAAGAATGTTTGCCGAGCTGGTAGGAGCGGTGAGATATTTGCACGAGAGACATATTGTGCATCGAGATATCAAACTCGAGAGTATGTACTTTCCATTATTATGTGATTATGTAATTAACAATCTTGGATAGATGTTCTCGTCAATATTCCACACCTTGAACTTTCCCGGCCCACCGACTGGGCGACTTATCCATACTCGGTCATCACTCTAACTGATCTCGGCCTTTCAAGACGAGTTGCTGATGACGAGAAACTCACCACCCGCTGTGGATCTGATGATTACGCTGCACCTGAGGTCATCATGGGTCAGCCCTACGATGGGCGGGCCACGGACGCTTGGTCCCTTGGAGTCCTCCTCTACGCACTATTGGAAAGCAGATTGCCATTCGATCCCAATCCAGCCATGCCCGAGGGACACAAACAACGAAGTCGAACCAGCCATCGCATTGCTCGTGTAGAATGGCGATGGATCGAGTATGCCGGTGACGAGGGGGATCATGAGGGAAACCCCGATCTCTTCAAGGAGAGGGATCTTGAGGGGGCCATGATCGTTACCGAGAACCTGCTGAAGCGAGCGAGAAGCAGGTGGACGATGGACCAGGTTGCTCAGCACGAATGGGTGAAGAATGGTATCGTGGTTGAAGGTGGGATTAAGTTCCGTGAGGAGGAGACGCCCGAGGAGGTTTTACCGTCTGGTGGGGATATGCCGACGCCGTTATAGTATTGGCCTACGCTTCGTCAGGTACTATTCAACTAAATATTTTTCACTTTCAGTCAACTCTCTTTTTTCGTTCAGACTTGTCCTTCTTGTAGAGTAGCGGCATTTTTTCCTTTCCTGCCTTTCCAGAGATTTCCCCTTTTTTCCTTTCCTGTTTCTGCTTATGTGGACCACAAGAGTTGTTGGTTTGGGCTTTTCTTTTCAAGGAGATCATTATCATACTTTTTTTTTTGTGAGCGAATACAGGGGCATGTGGGTATAAAGTGATACCATTTTAGGTTTTGTTTTGGGATGCATTGCTGGGCTTCTTTCTTTTTTCTTGGTACATATACTTTTGATGACAAGAAAGGGTGTTTTTTCCCTTTTTTGTTGTTGTTTTGGTGGATGGTGGAATTCGATCAGCGGGTGGGATTTGCGCGTTGCGAGTGAGTGAGGAGTGAGGAGTGAGGACCTCGGGAGTGAGGATAGGCAAGGCAAAGTGGGGAACGGGGAACGGGGAACGGGGAAAGGGTTATTATGCCTATAG
>LLCD01000413.1:0-19395 GCA_001414355.1 Hymenoscyphus salicellus
GTATATAGGAGAATAAGGAATTAGAGTAGTATAGAGGGGGTATATCGTATACATTCGTATATACGTGATCTTCTCCTAGAACTCTTTCTATTTAGACTCCGTAGATTCGTTCTATAATAAGAAGGCAGCTTACACTCTAAAATTCAAGATATATACAATAAACGAAACTACCTACACATGATGTGCAAAGACCGCACAGCTAGAGCGACACGATTGTTGTTCTTATTACCTATTCCTACTATAATATACTCAGCTAGCTCATTCCAGAGGGTCTTGCCAAGGGTACTTCTCGAAGGTTCTACTAAGATGAGCCTGTCTTGGTTTACTTATTCTAGATGGTTCTGCCAAGCGTACTCTCGAATGTTCTACTGCGTCCATGCGTCGTCAAGCGAGGAATCCTCTCGAAGGTTCTGTCGCGTCCATGCGTTGCTAAGCGAGGTCATGTGAATACGTCGCTGGAAATCTCTAAGACTTACTCCACGGGTGCAACCCTTGACACAAGGGATCCAGGGAAACGAAGGTTCTATATAGACTAGCAACGTCTGCCATTAGATAGGAACTTCGTGCTTAACTTAATTTATTAATCATATCATCTTGTTCGATATCTTTGATACAAGTAACGAGTTTACTTCCAAGTAAACACCCGTCGCGCATTCTTACCTCTTCTTACATACCAACCCTTCGATACTTAGTCAGCTTTGTTTAGTAGTTTAGGTCTCGTTACAGGGGGCCGCGGATGACCAGACGATCATACTGTTCCTCCTACTTCTCAGAGAGAACAGAAAATCCTTTTGACCAGTCAAAGGACAAGGACAAAAGAAGGACTAAAGCACAAGCCTACATTCTGATATGAAAGAACTGGCGATAGAGTTGTCGTTCTGGGATGAGAGCCAACTCCAATGCCGGTATCTGGTTGGCGACATGGTTGCTGAGTCGATTCAAATGGTGATTATAGTCTCCTCTAAATGGAACCCTTTGACCTGTTCTTTCCTTAAAACTCAAGGGTTCAAGATCGTCTTCAATAAAGATCTCTCCCTTTCTCCAGAACTCTGATGTTTTGATGTGGTGCTCGAGGACTTCTTCGAAGATCGGGAGGAGTAGCTCGGGGGGGGGGGCGATGAGGCATCAACTCATAGGCCAGTCTCGTCTGTAGACTCGCTCAACTTGATCTATGATCATTGTGGAGGTTGTGTCGGGGGTGGAATCGATGGTGAAGTAGTCGCAGACATGTCTTGAACCTCCCCAGACGTCTTCGATGGTTGCGTAGGATTTTCAACGCCGAGAGCTGTGGGTTATGACTCTGCCGGTGGTTTTGCGGCCATTTTGTTGTCGGTCAAGTATCGTGCGGGGAATTGGAGAGGATGTGTGGTGAATACACACGATGACGCGTCGCTGCTTTAAATTGTTAAGCGAAATGATAAAGCCCAACTTTATACAAGACGAGGGCGCTCTTATGCTTCAACTCCTCTTATTGCCTCTTATTGCCTCTTCTAACATTTCTTAACTGTTTCATTTTAGCATTTCATCTACCCAAAGGGCGGTTTAGCGTTCCGAAGTAGTGGATAGTATTAAGAAAGGAAATACTTTGCTCTTATCTTTGTAATTAGAAGGGCCTGCGATAATGTTCTGGTCAGTAAATATATCAACAGACATCCTATGAAGGATTTAGACTAGTTCACTTCCATCACTGTATTTTTAGCAGCAGTTCTTACAATAAAATACAGTTCAAGGATATATCAGTAATAGTAAACTTGGATGGGAAGGATTCGGAGAGGAATATTGCCAATTCATTTAATAACACAACTCTTCTCTGCACCTCATTTCAATCAATCAAGATTGAATGCCTATCTCCTCCTCATTTTGTAAAGTCATTAACAGCATCAACCAAAAACTGCACAGTCTCCTCCGGCTTGCTGAAAAAAGGCGAATGACTACTCTGCACCTCCCTCACAGTAACATCAGCTCCATCATTCTTCGCTCCTTGTGTAATCATTCTCTGCACATCAATCGGAAGTCCCTTATCCTCAACAGTAGCCAAAAACCAAACAGGAACATCTTTCCAACCAGAATAAACATGCTCTCCTCCATCAGTCAAAGCCAGCGAAGATTGTTTCTCGAGTTTTCCCACCCGGTACTTGGCTTCCTCATCCGACAGATCATGGTAGAAGAAATCTCTTGGGTCCACGGCAAGGACAGCAAAACCGCTAGGATCGAGAGTGAAAAATGGTGGTGCTACTCCTCCAAAAGGAGCCAGGAAACTCATTCCTGTGGCTGCAAATCCAGTGGCTATCATAGCAAATCCGATTATGTACCCGGATTTATCCTCTGGGTTGACTTCCTTGGGCTTTGCGAGATCTTTGATGGCGCTGGCACCCACGAGGCTACCGTATGAGTGTACCACGACGACAACATGACGTCCTTGTGTTGTCTCGGCAGTAATTGCATTCCGGGCAGCTGTGAGGTCGTCGAGGAACGTGTTGGATGCTGTCGTTGTTGGACAACTCGAGGGCGAGGACACTAGGACGCATTTGTATCCTTGTGTCTCGAGGGGAGGAACGACCTTGTCCCAGGTGCTTGGGTTGTGCCATGATCCGTGGATGAAGACCAATGTTGGTTTTGGAGGCATGATGGGTGGCTTTTGATGAATGAATCGGTCTTGAAATAGAGTATGTAGATTTTGAAGAGGCAGCTAGAGAGAGAGACGGGGAGTTGAAGTTTTGGGGGCTAAAGATGTTTTGGTGATTGAACTGCTGGATATGAAAGAATAACTAACAATTCGAGGAGGAAATAACTCTTTATATCAAACCCAACTCAAAAATCGGTCCCGACCACTCTTTTCCACCTCAAATACCAGCACCCAATCGTCTGACTCGCCTCCGACTTGTTTTCGTGGTATTTCTTTTCTACCTACCTTTGGCTCCAGGCGGTGTTTCCCGAATAACTGTTTCACTCACGTAATCCGGGTATGTATGTACGCTATGCTCAGATAGGTAGACGTGTCGAACAGGAGCTGAAAATATCTGTGGGGGGACAAATAGGAGAGATCACGGGGATCGTGAGCTTGGTCCGAATTTTAGTCCGAGGTTCGGTCCCGAAAGGTTTGCTGCCCGAGTGCCCGACTACGAGAAAGTTGAAGGTAAAAGCGTTAGCACAATAAGGAAAAACCAGGAGGATTCTATGAGTATTTACAAAAGAAAGGTGTAAGCTGTCATAGTAATGCCAGCATTGAGAAAGACTTTATAATATCTCCGACTTACATTTCTGGCCCTGCTTGGACGCAGTGTTACATCCTCGAAGTTAAAGGGAAACGAATACCACATAATAAAACCATGTCAATCGAGGGAGGCACTCCCTCTTTATCATGTTGAAATACTAGTTCTAAGAGAAACTGCAAAGCTTCAAATTCAAGTTTCGGTTCCGAGACATTTTTCCTGGCAGGTTATAAAGTAAACCTCGGGACCGCGACGATTTGTTTCCTTATGTGTGGCTTTCCCGAGCGGCCGAAGTAGAGGGAAGAGTTCTTCCATCTTCGAAACAGGGTTTGGAAAAGTGACATCAAACTGATGGGAATTGGGATATTGCTTACTGTTACATGCCAATGCAACTGGAAAGTGATATCCGCGTGGTATTCATGTGACGAGTAAGTTGAAGCGAGTCCTTCCGACACATCTCGTAATAAAGAAAATGGCTCTCCTCAAAAACAGCCCCTCTACCAAGAAATCTCAACCCCCACAAAATCCGCTCCCCAAGTAACTAATCCCCCCTCACCCCCCTGGTTCCCAACCATCACCACATTCCTCCCCTCCTTGAACCCCGGAACCAGCACCCCAAAAACCCCAGAATCCTGCCATCCCAAACCGGGACTAAACAACTCACTACTCCTCCCACTAAGCGGTACTTCTAACCTAGTAACCACACCATTAACACCCACCGTCAAATTCCTAGTATTAGTGCCGAATCCCCATGCTGAATCGAGTGCAATTTCGTTGTTTGTGAAATATATATTCAAGAATTTGGAGCCTGAAATGGAGGATGAAGGAGCGGCGAGCGAGAGGGAGGCGGATGATGAGGGGGTGAGATTGCCGATTTTTGAACCGATTGGGAGACAGAGGTTGGTGTGACAGGTTGTAAGGACGGAGCCGGAGAGGGTGAAGGAGGGGGAGCCGTAGAGTGTTGGTGTTGGTTCCGTGATTTGGAGGGTTGTGAGGGGGAGAGACGAGGAGATGGTTAGGGTGTTGTTGTTTCCGGCTGTTAGGGAGAGAGTGATTTTTAGGGAGGTTAAGGAGGCGGGGAGAGTGTGCGGTGTTGAGTTTATGGTGATGGTTTGCTCAGAGGGGCTTGAGTTCGCGAAGTTGAGCGTTGCTGTGTAGGCATTGCTGGTGGTTTTGGCGTATATTTTCGTGAATTTGATTCTGTAAATTGCATTAGATAGATTTTATGAATTGGCTGTTAGATGTAAGCTCACTCGTTTCCAGAAACAGCCGCATCACCGATATCATATATCCCCGCAGTAGTCATCCCTCCCAACTCCAACAAAATCGTCCCATGAGCCCCAACCTTGGCAGTATAAGAAGTAAGCACCTTCTCCACCACAACCCCATTCCAAATATCCTTCAGAATTCCAGCCTTCTGAATCCCAACATCCGGGAAATCAACCGTAAGACTCGTCGCCTTATCGAGAAGATTCACAACCGCAACAACAGTTCGTCCACCACTCAAAGGCCCAGCCCAAACCTCATACCCCTCTTGGGTCCATCGTCTCCTAAAACTAGCCGCAACCCCAAGACTATCCTGATTATACCCAATAACATCCTCATTCCCAAGAATAGCCAGGGAACTAGCACCGATACTCGTCTGGGCATCTTTCAAAGCCCCACCAATAACCAAAGGACTTTTGATAATGGCCCAAAGACTGAAATGCGTTTGCTCTTCCGCCTCTGTAAAGAGGTTATTTCCAACTTGAAGCATATCCAAATCAAGCCACTATCACAAAAACATCAGCTTCCACACCTCATCCCACAAGCAAATGGAAGAACTCACCTGTCCAGGCCCAGCAAAATCAGTCTGAGAGATAACCTGATTCAAAATCCTCGGCACTGTCCTCCAAGCCCCAATAATATCATTAGTGACCCTCCAAGTATTGCCCAAAGCAGGCGCCCACGCACTCGGAAAATCCACGCCCCAATTGCAAATCTGTAAAACCATCGGTCTAGTCAGATTCCCAATCGCGTAACTCATCGTCGCCATAGGGCCCTTAGGAGAGACACTGGGTTCGTAAGAAACATTAGGGTAATCCAGTTCAGCATCCGAGTAGCAATTATCGTATTTCACCAGATCCGCACCCCAAGATTCGAATGTTTTGGCATCTGTAACTTCGTGGACTATTGGGTGACAAGTCAGTCTACAACCCTCGATTTTGGGAAAGAGAAGAACAAAAGACTCACATAGACTCCCCACCTGATCCGGACTCCCAGTCATACAAGTCTTCACCCCGGCATCCTGATAAACCCCAAACTTCAAATCCCTCTCATGAAGCCACTCCCCCAGCGCCCCATACCCACTCGGAAACAGCGCCGGATTCGGCGTCAAAGTCCCATCACTCAGACGATCCGGTAAAGTCCAGCCACAATCAACAACAACATAGTTATAGCCGTTGGCTTTGAGACCCAAGTCAATTAAGGCTTGAGCATTGGAGTGGATGATTGTTTCGTTTGGGTTGCAATTGTAGTGGTTGTATGAGTTCCAACTATTTTCAATCCCCGTTAGCTGGTTATTTTTGGGAAGAGGGAGGGGGGAAGTCACCCTAAAAGTGGTGTTCGAGCGAGTCCATTGTCTAGCCGCTGGTTCAATTTAACAGGAGTAGCATCAACAAGACAAACTGCCAGTACGAAAGTGCAAAAAGAATTGGTATTGAAAAGTCCCCACATCTTGACAGTTTGAAGAGGCAATCGAATTAAAGTGAGCTCACAATAAGCAAGAAAACTCCCAATATATATCTTCATCGAGAAACCCGGTAACCCCTCTCCTTGGGGAACTCGGGGGAGGAGCCCCACTCGAGACCCCTACACCCCGCGTTTAATGCTGGTCATAAGTATTTTTGCCGGATGCGCACCAATGAAAAGCACCAATCCAAACCTTCCTCGGCACTATAGAGCAAGAAAACCAACATTTGATACCCCACGGGGTATGAGAGAGGACAAAAGAGATCTTGGTGACCCGACAACATGCTACTGGTAGTGTAAAAATTACATCGTTATATTCTTGGCTAGTCTATTTAGCCTCTTCATAACTCGTAATTTCGGATTTCACATGCGCAAATGTTGACTCCTAAATACCTTGCCAGATGAAAGAGACCTCTACAGGGTTACTGGTGGTATTCCCAGTCGTGTAGACCTTTTGTTGTACAGAGCCTGTCGGGATAGCAGCTGCGTAAAATGTTGAACTTGCAGCGTAGGCCAACGAGCCATTAAGATTCTGTTTTGTTTCCATCAGTTGTGCATCTCTAAGAATAGAAGAGGATGACTTACAGTAAAGACGTCTCCTGCTGCATTGGTAGCTGCGCAAGAAAATGAACCCGCGATCATGGCACATGGTCCTTTGCTACTGGTAAGCGTAAACCCGTCGCCTTCACAGTGTTGTTAGCTACTGTTCCCTCGTTCAACATCGAAAGGTAACTTACCGGAAGCAGCGGAAGTATAACCAGCACAAGTCCCAGTCGTATACCAAGTTCCCGCACTGATCAAACAGCCCTTGTTCACCCCACCAGAATAGGCTTGCAAAAAGCCCTTGCCAGTATAAGGAGCTGCCGTTGACGTAGGGACGCTTCCACTAGTAGTTGATGTTGATGTTGCCGTTTGGTATTTTGGGAGATATTTGATCCCGGTATCCGCGCAAGAAGATTTACTTCCATCTGGGGATGTTGGGACAAACTCTCCTGTTTGAACACTTCCTCGTACGTTGTAGTGATACCAGATTTCGTCCAGAGCACCTCCACTGCAAGAGATGGTGACCGGAAACCCGTGGGCTTTAGTTAAAGCGTCTTGGATTTGGGCAAAGGTATAGGTTGCAGTAGTCGAGGGAACAATGCCTGCGCCTTCAAGAAACTACAAATTGTATTAGTTACGACGATTCCAGGTTGAGAGTGGGTAGATTCGAAACTTACTGCATAACTATCCAGGCCTGCAAATAAGCTTACGGCCTTTTCGAAAAAGTCAACCACATCTTCTTGTCCCTTATATTCAGAGTAACAATTTGGCTCCAATGTGCTGATACAAGTTCCGTGTTTATCCCACTCATGCTCCCAGAAACTCTCATCGTTTCCTTGGTAATCTTTCCAATATGTTCCCATGTAAGCCAATAAATCGGTTTTGCCATATGATTGGAGGATCGCGGTAATGTTTGAGTATTCGCGGCTTGCATCACAATTCGCATCGTAGGTTCCATCGCAGTGATCTGGCCATAATCCGTGAAGTGTCCAAGAGTTGTTTGGTCCTTGGGTTTGTGTTAGTTATATTTTCATTCCCACTCATGGCACAATTTTCTCGGGGTGTGCGCTGAAATACAATGTAATCTTGGGAAACTTACCAGTTGATGGGGCGGTGTCCCAAAACTGTGTTAGTAACAATTGGCCTCCTGGCGCATTAAAACAACATAGATCCTCAACCACAGTCGTGTTCTGACAGCTCAATTGCGAATCCACACACGACTTTGGCCCCGAGGGAAACCCCGTGGGCGAGCTTGTTGGTGCAGAGCTTGTCGACTGGATAGTGGTCGAAACGGAAATACTGGTACTCGAGGTAGAAGTTGCCGGAGTCGAAGAAGTCGAACTTGCAATGCAGCTACAAGCACTACTCACCCTGCTTGTGACATCTCCAGTACAACCCGCAACCGCATATGAAGGAATCGCGCTCGTAGCAGTGACAGCCGCGGTGGTGAAAGTGGCACAGAATGACTGAGCTTCGTCGATCCGAGCTGTGGCTCTGAGAGCGCGAAGGCAGTTATCCGCATTGCAAGCAGCAAAACATGGAACTGCCAGAACCAAAGGAAGAAGAAGAGAGGAAAGAGGAGCCATCTTGACTAGTAGAGCAGGTGTTGAGATGCTTGAGGCTATGAAAACGAGGAAAACGACCAGCCTTTATACTCTCCCTCTATCACTTCCCACTTGGGCTCGTCTCTACCTCATGGCCTAGGTAATCTAGTTCAAGGGGATGGGATATTGAAATGCAGGAACAAAAACAGAAGTAGGCACTTCCCGTCGGTACAGGACTCAATAATCGCACCGATTGGGAGAAGAGAGCGCACATGGGCCTTTCAATTGGTATCTGGTGCCCCGCTAGTCATCTCCAAAGAGGCAGGTACGGAGTAACAAGCGCTATACACGCGGGGCGTATGGATTGTTCAACCGATTGTGGTGGTTTGCCACGCCCAATAGATTCGTGTTACGGGCAATCCTTCGAGGAGGCCTTGGTACCTTACGAGTAAGAGAAGCCATGAGAAGTTGGATCGGGGATGGTGAGAGGATGTTTCGTTGCACCAGATGAAAAGGAGTGAGGGGTTGAGGCGGAGTTGGATTGGTCGGGCACGCCGGCTAGCTCACTAGCTCATTCCAGGGGGACTGGCACGTGACTTACACTGAGGTCTCGGAATAGTTTTCCCGAACCGCGGCAGTAAATAAATGACCCGTCGTTCTAGGAGAATCCAAAATCTTAGTCCAGGTAGTTTTAGACAGTTAAAGTTGATTGTTTCCAAATATCTAGGGTAAATTACCAAGTTCTGACTGTTTAGGGCAATTCCCTTGAGTTGCCCTCTATATATTCGGGCGGGTACCATCGCGAGCAGCGGCCGAATTCCTTGGACAAACCTCCAAGCCTCTTAGTGGAGGTTGAACCGCCAACAACCACAGCCCCTCTTTCTAGTTGGTTTGCTTCGTGCGAGGTTGCACTGAATGAAGCTTCGTTCTAGTTCTGAAATGTCGTACCTCTTGACCTTCTTCACCTCAACCTCTCTTGGATGGGAACTTCGGTTCTTCCAAGTCGAGTTGGCGTAATTGTTTTTATCCAAAGCGCAGAGCACTGAGGTGGTAGCTGCTGGTGGCATTGGAGGAAGATACGAAGGAAGCTTCGACATTAAACCCTTGGAAGGCAATGCTTCATGCTGTATTCTCTAAACCGAGAACAATTCAGGAGAAAGTTCTCGTCTATGGAGTTTCTTGTTGCCCTTGTGTCTTTTTCCAACACTGGCATCTATGGTTATGTCGCATTTGCAGAAAGGCCAGAGGTATTCCTCCAACAGCAACAACGTGCGCAGCCATGGTAAATCTACCAGAAACATCATTTCAAGTGAAAGACCACCATAAAGCCAAAGCCAAACTTCCAACGAATGTCACAAGACCAATGAACATGATGAGATGACAAAACCGCCAACGGATGTCCTCATACACTTCCACTGTCTCCTCAGGTTCCTCTCGAACATCTGTCAATTGAGTTGACTGAAAGTTGCTGTTCGTATCCCGATGACTTGATGGTTCCGAATTATCCGCAACTACGGAGTTTGCGTCTTGTATTTGGGTGGTTTCAATATGTGCCGGTCTTCTCTCCAGTCCGCATCTTGTGCAAATATGTGTTTAATCCACGCCCAGCTCCGTGTTACCACAATTATCACATTTCCATTCAAATGTAGCCGATTCCAAGTCGCATTCCAGTCCAAGCCTTTGACATTGACCGCATTGGGGGAGGGCTTGATTGCATTTGACTCGACGTTTTCTGCAATCTGAAAGTCATGAATAAGCTATGGTTCAACGTATTGGGGGTCTTTACTTTTGCAAACCTACTCTGGCATCCTGTCCGAATCTTGGCTCTTGATCTTGTTCGAGAGAACCTTGGTAGAGAGAGCACTTCTGCAGCAGCTCCCTCTGCTAGATGTAGCGTTTTGACATTGCATCCTCGTGGGGAATCCAGGGATTCTATCTAACCGAAGATAGGAGGATGCTGTGGGGGGCTCTGTTCGAAGCTCCTTTTCAAGTGATACTGGGACTGGTGTAAGGTTTTGCCATTGCCTTACAATGACATGACGCAAATGGAGATGAGATTGAGATTCCTCGATAGTGAGGTTGTGCGAGCTGAACACAATCAAATCACGAAGGTTTTTGATTAGCCAAAAATATCACTTGTAAATACTCCTCGATGTATTTAACCTGATTTCATTCGTGAAAATATCACCCTTTCTTTTAAGAGACACTTGTAGCCTTGAAGAAGCAGAAACCTGGATTTCTCGGATTTCTTCATATTTCTTGTGAAATTTTATCAATATTCTTTTCAATTTTTTTAGAAGTCTTTCAATAGTGGCGGAGTTGTCACAGGAAACCTAAGGGATTTTTATAGGCGTCACATGACTCATGCTACCAGCCGTGTCTCCCTGTGTTTCCTTTTTTAACTTTAGTGCCCGAGACATTTCCAACCTCTTGTCAACAACATCGTTTAAAGCATCGTGAACTACCTTAGACGAACGTCTTTTTCTTTCCCTTAACTTTGCATCTACCTTTTTCAACCCTTTTTCAACCCTTTTTCATAGCGAAAAGATCAAATTCTTTCCGCGAATTGAAGATGAATCAATCCGCCAAGCACGAAGGATTTGACAGGGTCCCGTTTCCAATCAAAATATGTTCTTTTCTCCTTTATCTTTAGCTGCAAACATGTCTCTTCAGCGACAAAGAATGAGTCTGTTGAAGTCAACAGTTCCAACGTGAAGTCCATATCCAAGTGGAATAAGCTCACGCTCGTTATGTTCTTATCGTGAGATCTTATCATGCTCTGAAATACTTCAGGGGTACTTTGCGGGTCCTATTCTGAGGCACAGTCCAACAACATGCTCGAGATCCGCCGCAGTTCTAAATTCAGACCTTGGCGGGAGCATTCAGGGGACAAAAGGTTGAAGGAACTGTCAGATTTCATCTGACCTCCGTGTTGGATATCGAGACTCGTATAACGGTTGTATAGTATATCTTCATTTTTAATTTTCATATCTCCTTCTGCCAGAACGTAGTTCTCTTGCTGCTGTGCCCGCAGGTACTACGTCTGGGAAAAACCCTGTTCTCTTTATCCGGTTCCACCGTCATGGATTCCCACGAGGTAGTGGAATATATCCGCCACCCTATCCAATAGAGCCTGCGACTGATATTGCGTGTAGAACAAGGGCTTCATGTCCATAGTAAAGGGAAAGCGAATCTCCCTTCTGCTAAAATCACTATTCGCCCTCTTCGTAATCTACGCCATCACTTTGCTGTGGCCCTCCTCCGTTGGGGGACTTTCAATACCGTCCTACACTTCCTCGAAATCACCCTCTCCCCCCACAGATTCATACAATACCTTAGGCGTACAACCAGACACCAGAAACGTCGCCGCCATAATCGAAACCCGACCCCTCGAGAACCTCGCCCCTCTCATGCTACATTTCTCCTCAGTCCTCGGTTCCAACTGGCCCATCCACATCTTCACAGAAACAACAGAACACCTCCAATCCGCCGCCATCCAACGCGCAATCACCCTCAAGAACCTCGTCGTCCACATCCTCCCCTCGAATATCACATTCAACAACCGAGACGCCGTCTCCGAATTCCTCACCCAGCCTTGGTTCTACGAACAACTCGCCCCCGCGGGCCACGTCCTCCTCTTCCAAACCGACAGCATAATCTGCGCTAATGCTCCCCTCCACGTCGAAGACTTCCTACAATACGATTTCACCGGCGCCCCCATCGCACCCGAATTCGAGACCGCAGCGGGCTACAACGGTGGTTTATCGCTTCGAAATAGACAAATGATGTTAGACATTATAAATACGCATTCTTGGCAAGGGGAACAAGCCGCAGCCGCCGATCCCGAAGATAAAAGCACAAGATACGAAATGAGATATGAAGATCAATGGTTCTATCAGAAACTCATTGATATGCCTCCGAAAGCGGATGGGAGTCCGTACGCGAGACTGGCGGATAGGGAGACGGCGAAGAAGTTCTCGGTTGAGACGTTTTGGTTTGAGACCCCTATTGGGTATCATCAAGTGGGCAGATGGGGGATTTGGAATGAGGAGAGATTGAAGGCTACGGAGAAATATTGTCCCGAGTGGTCGCTTGCTACGAAGGAGGAGATTAAGGATCAGTGAAAGCTGGTTGTTGGATATAGACTAGATGGAGGTTCATATAATGGAGTTGGAAAAGTGGTTTTTTCTTGTATATTTGTAGATGAGATTTTTTTTTTTGGCATACCCATGGCGTTATTTTCTTTTCTGATATACTTTTGGGAAGCTATACTTGAAAATCTGCATTTTTTGGAGTAACTGGGTCTTGATAAAAGGCCATATTTGGACTTTGCTTGTTTGGGTATATATAGAAGGAATAATGACAGCTGTGTTCATTCACCGTTTGAGATTCGTGGCTTGACTTGTCTCTCTTCTTGGTTGTCGTCAGGTTTGAGTTGGACAAGATGGTCTGTCTGTTTTTCACCCGAGCTAGGGACTTGGGTTGTACTAAACTCGAGAGGTTCTACCTGTCCTGCTTGGAGATGAGTTGAAGAAGCAAGATAATAACACCCATCCATTAACATTTCAATCACAAAAGATTCCCCAGAAAAAAATTACAGTGCTAATATCTACAACCTTTTCATATCCAAGGCCCATCCTTCTTTTTTCATGCATGCCCGCTGAACCTATATAAAAACAAAAACAAAATGAATACAGAATTGAAAAGAGAGAGCAAAAGAAAGGATGAGGGAAATGTCATTTTTCACCCTACCAATGCAACCATCATAACTTCACAAGCTCACAAACTCACTTCCTCAATCAACACACCCACAATCCCTCCTCTCACCTCCCAATCTCCACCCCCTCTCCAAATTAGGACACCTCCACGCAATCCCCCTAGTACTACACTGCAACAGCACCCCCCAAAGCCTCTCAACCGTCATCCCCAACCACGGCCGTTCAAGACTATCCGTCTTCCCATAAACGCCCGGCGGTCTATCCATCACCTTAACCTCCCCCTTCGTCTCATTCCCCAAAGCACCACCAGTATGCACCTCCTCTCTACTTCCCTGAAACCACCTACCTACCAACGGCTCAAAAGGTAAAGGTTTCGGAAGTTTACTAGGATCATGTGCCCATGAATTCTTCACATCTTCTTTCACTAAAGCATCATATAGGAGCTCCCACATGTCCTTTTTGATGCCGCGGATTCGGGCGGCACTGGCGATGAAATGATTTCCGCGCGTGAGAACGATGTTTTCGCATCTTCCGACGCCGGGGTTGGCACCTCCCCACATGGAGGGGAGGAGGTGGAAACTATCTTCCCAGCCGGTAGAATCGGTACATACTCCGCAATTACACACTTCCATTGGCCCAAGGTTAAGGAAGGCAGTTTTATCCTTTGCATCAGGCATAGGAAAGTCGCCGTAGATGAAGTAATCGTTCAATCTCTCTCGCATAAGAACGGGATCGATGGGTGGAGTGGAAGGCGTGGTGGTTATGAAAAGTGTTTGTTGTGATAATTTATCCCAGTTCGTTATAATATGATGGAGGAAGGAAGCTGTTGGTCCACCAGTATTGGCTAGGAGTTGGACGGAGATGGGTCCTGTAAATTGGTTGCCTCGAAGGTGTCCTACGTTGCCGAGGTCGAGGGTTGGGTCTTTGCTGTAGACTTGGATTTCGGGACTGAAACTGGCGATGGCGCCGTTGCTTGTGTATGAGGTTATAATTTCAGCGATTTTGTCTTGGGGGTCGCCGGCGCTGTGGGCGACTATTATGTCGAGGCTTCGGACTTTGGGGGGTCGCCAAAGTTTGTCGAGATTGACGACGGGGTTTGCAAACCAAGTTCGGGCGTCACGATTGTATGCGAAGGTGTCGAGAAGGAACATGGTGTTACAGCTCATGGAGACTGCAAAGGCTAAAGTAGTGCCGATGAGAACAAGAGGCAATTGCCATGGCTGAGCATGGACAGGTGTGGGTTTTCGTCGGGCGAGTCGAGAGAGCATATTTACGAATCGAGGTGGGTAATATCCGATATGTCTGGGTCCAACACACGCGATGTAGACGAGGGTGAAACAGATGACTTGTAACCAATCTACCAAATTTTGCTCATTTCCAAGAATTCCAAAAATCGAGATAAAGAACCCGGTGTGAAGAGTTGCTCGGACTGCTGATTGTGCGTCGGGATGTGGATCCTCTAATGCCCCGCAAGCAAGATCATTTGATGAATATGGATATGCTGAGTTCATGGAGGTGGTGAAAAGTAGTTGAAGAAGGATACTTGGGACAACATTCCATAAGTATCGTAAGTTAGACCAAGACTTCATGGCATGCGAAGCTGCCACTAGATTTTCGTACCTGATAGCAGCTTTCCAGGTAAACAACAAGAATGGGATCCCAGCGAGGAGGTACAATTTAAGAGGGGAATCCCAAGTCCGCGCACTCTTCTCAATCTTAGGCCCAATTCTAGTAACAGCCTTGGCCAAGCTAAAGAGGAAGAATGAGGCCAATGCAAACCATAACCCAGTAGGGTTCAGCCGATAATCCTCAAAAAGAGCGATTGATATTAGGATCGGAACGAGGACAACTCGCCATATCGTCCAAAAAGGCATATCGACCCCTTCTCGTCGTGTAATTCTCAAAAGATGCAAGAAACGGAAAATCACACTGTCGCTGACATATGTCAGGATCTAGTTCTCATTAGCCTAGCCCTTTTCCTGCATGGGTTCTACTTACTGGCAACATAGCGAGGACAGTCAAATTATTATACAGCATCAAAGCTTCTGCTGCACATAAAATAGCAACAGCGGAGAAGCACGCCGAGACCAGCAGTCTCACTCCAACAATAAGTCGCTCCCCTATGGTGTACCCCTCTTCATCGTTATTGCGTTTAGAATTTCGGAGTTTGTAGAGCTGAATAGCAAGGACTACAATAGCCACTCCGCAATACGCAGCTATTTGTAATGAAAGAAGGAAATATAATGCTAAATTACGAGTTAATACATTGCCTTCCACAGGTGTATTCACATATGGAGATAAAATCTCGGTATACTTACGATATGCTATTTATCAGGTCAGTATAAATTCTTAGTCCACATTTAATCCCAGACATCAAAGTCGGTCGGAAATGAAAATGAAAAGTAACTCACGAAAATCGCCCCTCAACAACCCCCTCCCAGTCAACGTCGCTGTCGTCGCAAGCACAATCCAAAGCGTCCCCTTGATACTCTTCCTATGCTCAGGTTTATCCCCATAATCGCTGAATCCATCATCGTCACTCCCATCCTCACTGCTACTCCCACATCCGCTCCCATCAGGGTTCAACCGAGCCAATTCATGTTCATGTCTAGGCAACAAGGTCTCATCATCTTTCCGTTCCTCCATCCTCGTGGCCGCCACTGAACCCTCTCGTCTGGAGAATTCCGAAGATCCCCACGAGTTCCGAGGCAAGGGGGTGAAGGTACCACGTTGCGAACAATCCAATTGTTGCTTCAGCTGTCTGAGGTGAACAATTTTACACGTGACGAGTCCTGATTCATCTGGGCCTCAATCCATCCCGAGAAGCCGTTCTGCGTCGTCTATCCCGCTAGCTTCTTCCAGAAAATTCAATAGTTTCTTCTTTCCTCGCCCGGTGTTGTGATGTCGTTGTAACGTAGCGAAATAGGGGCTGTGGTCGTGATAGCAAGCGTGAATGGTGTTGGGAGCGAGAGAGAAAAAAGGAGTCGAGTCGTACGGGAAAGATGTCCTTAGAGACTGGCCTGGCTTCACTCAAGCGCGAAAGTTGACGGTGGATGCGCGTTGGTACAACACAACGCTCCAATGGTACTCGAGTACAGACAGTCCTACGCCGCACAGCCTTGATCTAAAAGTGATCCATGTCCTTGCAGCATATGGCTGTAAGCGCAAGCAAGCGCCGGCTGTTTCGTTCAAGTTCCATCTTACAGGGGCTGACGACGCGTTCTCAGTAACTGATCTGACCACCGAAACAAAGTTAAAATCACACAAGCTCTTGAAAAGAATATATACATTTCACTTCATTAAAAACACAACAATAGCTTTTGAAAAGGGCAAACCCATGGACTTGAACATTTAGCGACTTTCAAGTACATACATTCATCGCCCTCAAGTTCAAGTTCAAACACAAAAACGCCCCACAAGCATAGGTATCTAGATACCCTCCCCAATAAACATAATACCCCAGACATGCCACCGAAATATCAACAAACTCCTGCGCAAATGCATTTGTGTTATACAATCGACTATTCCATAATTACCCCAGTCACCCTTCCGCCATAAAACGCCAAAAACGATGCAATATCCATATCCCCAGCCAGAATCTGTCCCCCTCCTTGGCAAAACTCCTTCTACCGCGAGCTGTCCAATTTTTCAAAAAACTCCCATTATGTTCCCTATCATTCGTCTCAGACGCAAGTCCATTCTGCAAAAACGCACCATCTGGCGCTTCGATCTGCGAGTACCAGACCCCTCCAGACCCCTCGTTCTCCCACTTTAATAATGGTTTCCCAGGTGCCACCATCACCTTTTTCTAATGCTAAACTCGTACTCTGTACTTTGTCGTCTTTTCTCATTAGTCGAAGTACCTTGCCTCCAGGTGACTGGATAGCCAATTTGGCTGGTTTCTTCGACCCATATGCACTGGTGCTTGGATTGGATCCAGATGCCGATGAGTTGGTGATGGACATTGCCGAGCTAGGTCGGATGAAAGGGATTGGTGATGTTCCGCCCGGATTTGGCGATGATATCGCTGTCGATGATGGATGTTGACGAACTGCGAAGACGAATGTATTGTTCAAAGCAAGGCGTTGACACTGAGGTTGTGCTACATAAAGATCGTGACGTTGAGCATGAGGCGTTGGGTGTCGGGTAAGAAACTCATAAGGTGGGTTTTCTCCGGAGTGGATGATGGGCAATGCAAACGCCAATGGATGAGGAATATCTTTGATAGAATGCATAAGACCTCGTTTTCCAGCGTAAACCCGAAGAATACCTTGACCTTCATCGCCAGGAAGAAGAGCTTTGACAGTGTATCGTTTCTCTCCTCCAATCCACTCTGCCTGTGCAAGTGCACGCTTCTTTACTGTATCTCCACTCTCGAAAAAGTCACCGTCAACATCCCTTTCGAAAGCCCGAGCCTCAACCTCCGCTACACACTCAATATCTGCTGGTACCGTAAACTTGATATGAACAAGCTCCAGATCTTCCACCCGGACCAAACTAGTATCGTAGTCAACCATCTGAATAGCATTCTTGAAGTATGGTGGACAGGCGCAAGGGAGGGCAAGCAGGACTTCGTGTGCTATGGGTGGACATAGATGTTGTTGTTGGTGTATTTCCGGTACGTGAGTCCAGCAAATCTCGCTTGGTCGAGCCAGAAACCACCAGCTTTCCGCTTGTTGACTACTGGTGCTAGAATAAAGTGCCCGACGAGGATTGGATGGGGAAGCAAGCGAGCAATCCATCATTCTCCACTCCCCATCAACAGCCACCGCATTCCACCAATGATTTGGTCGTGGCATGATCGTCAATTCTGGGACTTCTCCTGGCGTTTTCAAATATCCACGGACGATTTCTGCTTGGATTCCAACAGCAGCACACATCTCCATAACCAAAACAGCCACTTCCTCAGAACCTCCGCGTTTGGTTTGGATGACTTTTCTGGACTCTACAGCGCTATCGTATTCGTCTTCCCAGATAATCTTCTCGCTGACCCAAGTGAAAATTGCTCTCAGTCGCTGAACGTCACTCCGGTATGGTCGGCAAACAAAGCCAGTAGCTAAGCTGACAGGATTCGTCATGGGTGGTAGGCTGTTGATGAACCTTGCATTTTTATCGACAAGTGAAAGGTTGACAGCTTGAAAGTCGGTTGGTTCCGCAATTGGGTTTCCGTCAACGCCTTCATCTCCATCGCAACCTTCGAAAAGCTCTTCGACTGGGCTTATAGCGGGATGATCCATCATTTGGCAACGCTCCTTTCTTTCTACATGCTCTATCTGGCTGAGGGAGTTTGAGCGATTGACGTCCCTTCGTACCTGAACCCAGTCTATACCTGCTCCACTAGATCCACTGCCGCCGCCAAGTCCCATATCGTTTGCTGCGTGGCTTGAGTGACTGTTACCGTAACCACCCGCTATGGAAGTGACACCATTTGGCATTCTGTTTCTTGAGGACGTGCTTGGCCTTGATGAATCTCCAACAGCTATACTGCTCCGTGCACTAGCTGCTCCGGTCTTGGCTGATTCAATCATCTTCTTGAAAAATCCACTCTTTTTGGGTCTAGGGGCTACAAGACCTCCCAGTATATTAGGCGAGTCGTTGGTCGCTCCTTGCCACCCAGCCTGAGACTGGGGTCTCGCAGGACCAGAGGCGTGACTACTATGATAGGATATTCCCGTGAGCGGCGTTTCCGGTCGATTAAAATCCACCTGACTCCCATTAAATTCGTCTCTTCGAGAGCCAAAAGCACTTCGAGAACGGCCTTGCAAAGCTTCCTTCTTTCTTGCATAGCTACCAGCGCTTGTGGAAGAAAAACCACTGGCGGAGGGACCACTCATTATACTCCGGTCAGTCATTTGGGTACTGGAGCTTGTGTTGGTAGAGCGCGTTGCCGACGAAGAGTCGGTAGAGTTTGTTTTGGTGGTAAATGTACGACCCAGCATCGATTTTCCAACTTCATAAGCAGATTTTCGGTGACGAAGTTTGGGTCCAGTTTGTCGGTCTGCAGCTACGGATTGAGGTCTGTCGTATGCGCTCATTTTCGGAGGAACAACAGGCGGGCTATCGTCTCGTGGTTGCTGAGAAGTGCTTGTATGCATTTTATTTAATCTATCTTCCATTCTTCGGACATAGTTACTCAATTGAGGGGGCGGCTGATCAGCAACAGATCCACGATGACTTTCATTAGCAAAACGCGGATCGCCGTCGTCTTCGTATTCATTATGTCCAATCCCCATTGATGTGACAGGCCTCGCGACTTTATTCCTCGCTTTTATATATGTTTGATCGAAGGCTTCTGGAGACCATGGATCTAATGGCTGTTCGGGTGTTTCGGTATGTCGAGATGCACCCATATCGTATAAGGATGACATGACATCGTCCATCGCAGAACGAAGAGGGGAAGGGGTCAATCCGGTACCCCCAGGTGACGGTGGGCATGGCGAGACGGCGCGGGGAGTGTGAAGGGCTCCATTATGCTGTTGATGAGAAGTAAAGTTGGTTCTATGAGGTGGGGGCGGAGGAGGGGGTGAGGAGCCTAATTCAAATTCGGGCGGTGAAGGAGGTCGAGAATATGCTTTGTACTGAAAAGATGGCGCGGGGGATGGAGCGCGAGATCCATAGCTATTGTATGGCTGTGGCGGTACCGGAGAA
>LLCD01000414.1:0-19381 GCA_001414355.1 Hymenoscyphus salicellus
ACATTTATACTTCTACGAGAAGCTAATAGTATCGATGATACTAAATACGCATAGCTTAGCACGGTGAGTTTCGCCCCATACACCAATAGTGTACTATCTATGTCTCTCTGTCCTCGAGACTCTAGCTACAATGCACTGTCTAATCGTTCTATACACCTTTGCGATATAAGTAGGACTCTAATAGACAAGCCAGCGTAGCTGCCGAATAGTCTCTTTATACTTTATAAGGATTTCAACCTCTAATTAATACTCTGGCATAGGATTTGGTGGTGGAATTATCAAAGGTGCGGGGTAGGTGTACACAGACTTCTGGTGGTGGGTTCGTAAGGATCGACAGCTTGGGCAGGGCCAATTACAGCGAGCAACAACTCCGAAACCGTGCAGGAGGTGGATCACGTGAACTCTGGCCAAGACGCTTTTCCCCTCCGCTTTTCCTCGCTGTTTTGACAACGCATTTCAATTGCCTTTGGTCTGCGAAGCATCCAACATTCAATTGTCTAAATTTCCAGTAGTGTCAAAATGCCTAGCAGGTATCAAAGATACTAGGTCAGATTGAAATATCCATCAATCTCCTGGAGATGAGATGCAAGCGGGTGAAATAGGTGCCGTATGATAAGCACGGGGTAACACAATAGCAGATTTCACTCTTCAGCCGCACCTCCATCACATCCACCCACGCGCCATTTTGACTGCTGTCTATTTGACGCCTCGAACGCCACCAGTTCTTTCCAGCGAACGAGAATCCGAGCCGGGAGACAATAAATCTTGGCATGCATTTAAATCCAATTTTAGACCCCCGAATTGCTACATTGGGATGGCCTGGAATACTCGTCTACCGTCTCTCATGCTGCAAAAAGGCATTGAGTCGGCGAGGCTGTGTTGTCGCTGCCCCGTTGCTAGTGCTACTGGGGCAGCAATCATTTAAGAGTATGGAGGGGAGCTGATTGAAGATTTCCTTCTCGGTTTCTCTGCTTGCTTCTTGACTTTCTCGCTTGTCAATCCTTCGAATCGTCAAAATGTCTATTTCCCGTGCCTTCCTATTGCTTTCGGTCAGCGTCGCAGCTGTAGCTGCCAATGCCATTCCATCCTACCCCACGATTACTCCAGCTCCTCTCTACAATAGGCAAGCTGTTTCCCAGCGTTTGATTGGTTATTATAGCACTCTGGGTGCTGGAACTTGTATGTTTATTGTTGATCTTGAGCCAAACAGCAACTAATTCGCATTAAAAGGGGACAGCGCTGGATGCCCACTTTCATCAACTTGGACGACGTCGGGATCGTATGGGAAATGCTGTAGTTCGGGTTCTTTCTGTCCAAGTACGGACTATGCAACGAGGTGTTCGAGTGATTATGTCTTTTATGGGGATGGGTCCTCATATTCATGGTATTTCAACTCCAATGAGTACGAGGAACGAGTCGCTGACTGGAATATCTAGCTCATACACATGCAATACCGATTATGTCTACGCGAGTACCCTAGATTCATCACCAGAAAGATGGGTTGGATGTGCCTCTAGCATTATCCCCACAAGTTTTTACCGAAGTGTTCCTGCAACTGCGCTTGTTACTCGATGTATGTTCGACTCAAATTGTATTGATTTTGCTTCTTCGAGACACATACTAACAAAACACAGCAACTGATACAGACTTCTCTGTTCGACCAACTGTCACTGTTCCAGCAATAAGCTCCCCAACATACACACCCGTTGTCCGCAAGAAGAAGGCTAGCATGATTTGGATCGTTGGTGTGGTAATTGGAGTCGTTGCGCTGCTCGCGATCATAGGAATTGTTGCATTTATTCTGATTTCTCGCAAAAAGAAGAAGGCGCGTGCAGCAGCCATTGCAGCAGGACAAGCACCTGCATACGGACCCCCTCCCGGTCAACCACAAATGCAGCAGCAATATATGGTTGCACCTCCTGGACAAGTTGGAATGGCGCCAATGGGACAGCAGCAATACTACCCTCCTCCCCAAGAAAACGGTGGATATTACCAACCAATGCAAGATGGAAAACCAGTCGCCTATCCTGTGGGAGGACCACCCCAAAGCCCGCCTCCTCCTCAATGGACTCCTCAACAAAATGCACCAAATCCAAACATGGGCCCTCCACCGGTCTCACCTATCACACAATCACAACGTGGATCTCTCACTCCAAGCGAAGGAGCTGCACTTCAAGACCAACGTCTTGTGAATTCGAAGTCCCCAGTTGGAACAATCAGCGAGATACCCAATAATCAAACAACATCACCAAATAATCTGGGCGCTTCTCCCAACACTTTAGGAGCCTCTCCAAACATCGTTAGCCAGCAGCAGACAGGCAACACGATCTCTTCTGTGAGCGAGATGTCAACACCACCTCGACAACACTCACAAGTCGCACCACCACAGCCTGCAAAAATCCAACCCACGCATCACGCAAACCTTCCAGTATCAGAGTTGCAGTGATGAGAGAGTCTTTTGGATTTCCATAGATGGCGTTATTGAAAGGGGGGACACTTATATGTCTTTGCGAGATTGAATGAAGAATATACATAACTATAATGTATGACGCTCTCTAGAATCTTCCCTGACTGGCGAGTGGGGATAATGGATCGGGGTTTTGGTGCAGGCGTAAAGATTTTATTCCTCGCACGTGGGGTTTCTTTTCGCTGTCATGTTTGTATTTATGAGTTAGCTACAGATGGCGGTACAAATCGATATTATACCCATTACTGTAATGTCTGCGTCGAATCCGAAAGTTCTGAATTGTTTGAAACGGCTATTAGGGAGATAATCTCTCCGATACTTGTTGGAACTTTTCTAGTACCTCGATTTATCAGAAGAATAAGATAATTCTTAAAGTTCAGATAATATTTAGTGCATGACTTCATTCACAATATTTGGCTATGATGGCATCATTAACCGGGAACCTTACCAGAACTTTATCGGGAGAAAATAGGAGCTTGCTCCCTGTTGCCACTGACTGGCCAGAACTCTGAGATGCTCTTGTCATTGCGAATTGACGTCGATCAAGCTTATTATTTTGCTCTGTGATTCATATCTCTAGAGGTATACAAGTAGCTCGGATGTTTTCTCTTAACCGGATAGCATTTGGGTAGTACCACCTCCTAGTGGTTCCTGAAAATGGCGCAAACTCAAATCTCACATGTCCAGCCCGATTCTCTTTTTTTCCTCCGGCTTAAAAAATGAGAGTTGTAGCGTGGAAATAAAAGATTTATTCACCAACTACCGGATAATCAATTAACCTTTCCCATACAAAGTTCATGGACAAGAGTGAATTCTTCTTGGCTACGTTACGGAGAAGCGGGACACCCGGCTTTTTCCGGGCGTGGTGCAGGACCCATTTAGTGAGCGTAGCTTTTTTATCTGGTCTGGTCTGGATAGCTTCCACTTTCCAATTCCATTTCTGACCTTCTCTTAACTTGTTCCCATACCTTTGCACATATTCCTGTCCTTTTTTTTTTCACACCCCCCTCCTCCAACCAACTAGATTCGGACCCAATTCGCCGTGGAACGTACAATTGGAGTTCTTGCAACATTTCTTACAGGCGTGGCCAATCAATTCTTCTTTGAGCCGCAATCATGCTCCGAGGCTCAGCTTGTGCTGCGAAGGCAGGTGCAGGTGGGATGTCAATGTCAGCTGCTTGGACAGCGCGACCGAGGCCATCAACAGCTTCCCTTAATGTTTTGAGTTTAGTGAATTCCAAGGCGACATTGACCAGCAGAGCAGCTTCCAATTCCGCCCTCTCTCGAAATTTCCCTACAGCCAGAACCGCAAGCAGTTTCTCGAAAACCTCCCTACAACCCCGCTTCTCCAGCAGAAGCTTCCACGCAACCGCATACACAATGGCAGAGACGAGGACGGAGACAGACGCCTTCGGGCCAGTGCAAGTAAAATCGGACAGATACTGGGGAGCACAAACGGAGCGATCGTTGGAGAACTTCAAGATCAACCAGCCTCAAGACCGCATGCCCCCTCCTATTGTGCGAGCATTTGGTATTTTGAAGGGTGCCGCAGCCACTGTTAATATGCAATTTGGACTTGGTACGCCTTCTACTAGACAATTTTGCTCTTAAGCTCACGATTCGACAGACCCAAAGATTGGCAAAGCTATTCAAGATGCGGCTGCAGAGGTTGCCTCTCTCAAATTGATCGATCACTTCCCATTGGTAGTCTGGCAGACGGGTTCCGGAACACAATCCAACATGAACGCCAACGAAGTTATCTCCAACCGGGCAATTGAGATGCTAGGAGGAACAATGGGTAGCAAGAAGCCAGTCCACCCAAATGACCACGTCAACATGAGTGCCTCTTCAAACGACACTTTCCCCACCGTTATGCACATTGCCGCAGTTTTGGAAATTGAGAACGAGCTTATCCCAGCGATCAAGTCTCTTCGGGACGCTCTCCAGGCCAAGGTAGACGATTTCGAGGCAAAGAAGATTATCAAGATTGGACGAACACATCTGCAGGATGCCACTCCACTTACTCTTGCTCAGGAGTTTTCTGGATATGTTGCCCAACTTGACTATGGAGTCAAGCGTGTGGAATCCTCTCTACCTGATCTTCGTCTGCTTGCCCAAGGCGGAACTGCTGTCGGAACTGGAATCAATACTTTCAAGGGATTTGCTGAGGCAATTGCTGAGGAGGTAACCAAGATGACCGGTACACAATTTACGACCGCGCCGAATAAGTTTGAGGCTCTTGCCGCACATGATGCCATTGTGCAGGCTTCTGGCTCTCTCAACACTCTTGCATCCTCTCTGTTCAAGATTGCTCAAGATATCAGATATCTCGGTTCAGGACCACGATGTGGATTGGGCGAGTTGGCCCTACCCGAAAACGAGCCAGGAAGCAGTATCATGCCTGGCAAAGTCAACCCTACACAATGCGAGGCGCTTACAATGGTTTGCGCTCAAGTAATGGGTAACCATTCCGCGACAACCATTGGTGGCATGAACGGTCAATTTGAATTGAACGTTTTCAAGCCCCTTATGATTAGAAACTTGCTCCACAGTGTCCGCATTCTTACTGACAGCATGAAGAGTTTCGAGAAGAACCTTGTTGTTGGATTACAAGCAAATGAGGATAAGATTAAGAGCATTTTGAAAGAATCGTAAGTTTATCCCCTTCATAGACCTAACTTCAAAACACTGACTTTTGTAGACTCATGTTGGTTACTTGTCTGAACTCTAAGATTGGGTACGACGAAGCTAGCAAGGTTGCAAAGAATGCACATAAGAAGGGCTCTACCTTAAAAGAGTCGGCCATGGAACTCAAATCGTTGAGCGAGGGAGAGATCGATGAGTTGGTCCGACCAGAATTGATGGTTGGTCCATCGGATTTCAAGAAGAAATAAATAATGGAAATGGATGGTAGGTTTTGAACCTTTGTACAAAACACCCTTTGGGAACGATATGGATGGAGTATTGTTTACCTGTATTCTTAGGTAGCCAAGAATGGAATTTGTATCCACCTTATTCTTGAGTATGCAATGTTGCAGTTTTTCCTCGTAACTTTTTCTTGTCGAGTACAGAGGAGCTTCTTTTACTGTAGTACACAGAGCCAATTCTGACCCATGTACACGTTCCCCGGCCGCGTGCTTGGCCCTATCTTATCGCGATATTCAATGTCTCAATTCTTCCACAGCTATTTACGTCGTATTGCCAATTAATTCCTTTTGCGAGTTTGCTGAATTGGCTAAACGCGAACCCCTATTCTGTTATCGCTCGTTTCAAAGGTTTTCTCTTCTGTGTCTGAACGCTACCAAAAAGCAAGCAGGACATCCCGTCTCATTTTTCTGTTTTCTCACTACGGAGGCTTGCTGAATGTTTTACTTCGGGATATTTTGGTCATCCGTTTCGAGCTGAAATGATCATCAAAGCTAGGAATCTTTTCATGGGGGTTCCCGCTGTGGTAAATTCTTCGCTGGCTTCTCTCCGCCATCGCGTCTTTTCAACGCGTTGATTCTGTGGCTCGGATTCTCAACTAACTTGTGGTGCAACGCAGTTGAATTGCAATGATTCTTGTGGCATCTATTGGTGAGTTTCATGAGAATCAGATATAGTTGACCTTTTCTAATGCTGTTTTTATTTAGCACAACCATCATTCAACTTCAACAAATTCATCGTCACACACACAAACCATGTCTTCAAGTCCCCTTCTCCAACAAGACTTGGACAACGAGTCCGAAATCTCTGAGAAGGAACACTCTATCGAGACCTCGCCTCAACACCCTCTCCTTCCAACGTCACTCCTACAACCAACTTCAGAGCTCGATCTCGAGAACCTCGAAATCTCACGCAGGATATACACACTCTTTGGTCGAGGATACAGTTTACTTGGCCCACGATGGTGGAGGGCAGCAGGATACGCTTTACTACCCAATTTCTTGAACTCCGGGGGGCAAAGGGCGAAATTACATCCTACCTCTTGGCTTGATGGATTGCGCGGTTTGGCTAGTTTTTTTGTCTTTTACCATCATATTTTGTTGGTTTGGTTTCCTGCTTTGAGTTACGGGTATGGGAGTTCACCGGAACACCGCTGGTTTGTCCAGCTGCCGTTTCTTAGGATTATTTATGCAGGGCGGGGGATGGTTACTAGTAAGTGGATTGGGGAGTTTTTTTGAATTGAGAAAATTGCTGACTCTCAATCATCCAGTATTCTTCGTCGTTTCCGGATACGCATTGAGCTACAGCTCCCTTCGGAAAATTCGAAATGGCGAGTTTGATAAAGTTCTGGATACCTTAGCATCTTCGGTCTTCCGAAGATGGATAAGACTTTTTACTCCAATTTTTGTGTCAAGCTTCATCACAGTTCCATTCACGAAATGGGAATTCTACCAGGATGCAGGTTTGCATACAATCCTACCCCGAAATCTACCGACATACACGGCACAAATCAGTGACTGGTGGAGGAACTTCATTCTCCTCAGTAACCCATTCTTGGGAATCGGCGGGGAAGACATATACCAAGATCCATACGGTTCTCAATTGTGGACGATACCTCGAGAATTACGTGGTTCTCTTGTTATATATCTCACCATTCTTGGATTGGCAAAGACTAAGCAAACCGTTCGTTTATCTGCCATGATAGGATTATCACTCTACGCACTCTATCTAACACAATGGGACATCTACCTCTTCCTCAGCGGAGCAATCCTCGCCGAGATCCAACTCCTCTGCAACGACCTCTCCCGAAATGGCGTATTCAGTTCTAGCAAATTCATCCCCTCAGCCCTCAAACAACACAAAAACTCCCTCATGCATTTCCTCACAATCTCAACAACATTCCTCGCCATCCACCTCCTAACCTATCCCGACGAAGGCGACACCACCACCCCCGGCTACGCAACCCTCCTCTCCTCCGTCCCAACCCAATACGCCAGCGTCAACCTCCGCGCGCGCTACTGGCTCTGTCACGGCGCCGTCCTCCTCTGTTTCGCCATCGCCTTTTCCCCCGGCACATCTTCAAACCGTACACCTCTTCTCCAGCGACCTTTCAACACTCCATTCGTACAGTATCTTGCTAAGATCTCGTATGCGCTTTATGTGTTGCATCTCCATCTTGTTTGGACGATTGGATATCGGATGATGAAGATTGCAGGGGGGTTGGGGGCTGTGGCTTATTTTGTTAGGTTTTTGGAGACGGGGTTGGTTGTGGGGGTGCTGGGGTTTTGGACGGCGGATCTTTTTTGGAGGGGGGTGGATGCGAAGAGTGTTTTGTTTGCTAAGTGGGTTGCTGGGGTTTGTTTTGTTAAGTGAGGGGGTTGGTGTGAGGTATGGTGCTTCATTTGAGATTGGAGTTTGGGTGACTCAAATAATACTAAAATTGTACAAGAAGTTGGAGCAAGAGCCACTGGAACATTTCATTTTCATCGCAGCTTAGTCAGATGTAGACAGAAAATCTGAATTCCGTATTTGTAGCATTCAATACTGAAGGCTCACACAAGCTTAAGTCTTAGAATCTCATGGTTGTAACTCACTCAAGAGAGTGGTGGGTGTCATTAATCTATTCCCCTTTCTCTAAACACCTTAAGCCAGTAACAGACCATCAATTCGTCTTCCAAACACAATGCCAGTTCCCAGTCCCATTCAAAATAACTAAAACATGCACACATTTCACATCTATAGAAAGATCACCAACCCATCACGGTTCATACAAAGCCATCGATGGACAGGGAACTCCCCCCTGAGCCTCAACCTCATTCCAAAAATTCCAATTCTTCGGCTGATCCATAGCATTACTCCTCGAGATTTTCTCTTCAAACTCCTCCTTACTCTTGATAGCATAATGATGCAACCCAATCCTGTTCCTCGTCGGAAGCCTAAATGGCTTCTTTACTTCGATCCCGTCCTCGTCCACAGTATGTGTTCCGCCCGCAAGATTAATTTGATGAATCTCCCCAGGCGCCGGCGTGAAATTCGGTCTTCCCAATGGCTTTGACATTGTAGTTATGTGTGGGCATTACATCCCAGATACAATCCGTGAAAGCCTTTCGGATGTTCTTTTGTCGGTGGAGGTGACCATTGGATGTATGAGTTAACCAGCTTACTGCCAGAGCACCGATACTTCGGTTTTTCTCTAGCCGCTTGAGGAGTTGCGTAAAAGTTTCCTCGCCTGTCATTTCGAGCATCTCGTCTGCATCTAGGAAGGCCATCCAGGTGTGTCTCTCGCGGTAGGAAGCAATACATTGGTTGTAAAACGTATCTTGCATATTCGGAACACGATCGACGGTCGTTCGATCGTAGTAGTGGAAAGTGATGTGCTCTCGAGGGATTCCCCAGTTTATATACGTCGAAAGAGGAGGTTCACTCCCATCGTCCATCAGGTAAAATCGTCGAATGCCGAGATGATGATAGTGATGGATGAGAGCCTCATCAAGGTCCTCAAATTGGTCTTTAGCTGCTATACAAATCGCAACGTATTCTTCATCCGAGGGTTCTGGATACATTGCCGGATTCCCCATTTGAGCTGGGTTGTGGATGTGGGGTTTCAGTCTGCTTCCCGGCTGCTGATCCGCAATTGTTCCCACCCCTCCATCAAAATCCAATTCTTCGTCATCTCCATGGACTGAATTCATGAAGAATGAAATGTATCAGCACTAAAATGGAAAAACAAATAAGAACGATTCCCCATGATATTCGATTGAACTCTTTCCTGAGGTTGAACGGCATTGTAATTCATAAAACCCCAGAGAAGATTATATATCGAGACTTCAAGATGTTGAGATATCTACAAAATTCTTGCATTCTCGATTTTTATCAACCACCCTTGGGGCGGTTGCTTTTCATTGCCGTGCGACGTGGCAAAAATAAGAGCCCTTGAAAACCCAAAGAAATTGCCATAAAATAACAAAATAACAACTAGAATGAGACATTGGCAATCCAGGTTTCGCATCCCTGCATCGATAGATTGATTGTCTTTAATGTCTTCTTTTGGCGGCGGCTGAAGCTTGAAAGGAGATAACGAAATTTTTACCCCTGAAAACAGCGTGGAGATCCATGTCCAAAAGACCTCGCGTCACAATTCGCGTCCCAGAAGTCTCAGCAGCCACTCCATCGATTGCCAAAAATAAAAACATGCCAGTGGTCCAGCTTGGGACAGCTCAAATTTTTCATGTACTTGCTATCCCCTTTTCCAAATGTTTCCATCGTGAATTCTTCGCTCTTGAGTTGCTAGAAAGATGCGCCCATCCAGCCTCGGAAGCATTCAATTGCGGAAATGTATCTTGCCGGCGGTATGGCTCGTCCTCGTTATTTGGTTCTTCAAGACCGTTCTTTCGCGATCGGGAAAAAGTAGCATGAGTTTCTCCCTCGGGATAACGAATTCCTCATTCTCGAGATACGCCTTGTACGAATACTACGCTTCGTTTACACACACGACAGTGAAGACTGACCCCAAAGCGAAAGAGGAGTTCATGTCCGTCAATGTAAGCACCAGCAACAAAGCAGCTGTAATCATCGAAACGCGAGCATCGGGAGGAATTGTGCCCTTGGTCCTCCACTTCAGTGCTGTGCTTGGAGCAGATTGGCCGGTCATCATCTATACCTCGTCCGAAAATTTTGGTAGCTTCAGCACATCCGCTGCTCTCCTTCGATACCAGCGGTCTGGTCGAATTGTTATCAGGCCTCTCGCAGAGGGTGTCTATTTTCCGAGCTGGGATTCGGTTTCCGACTTTTTGACCACGCCTTGGTTATGGAGGGATTTGGCACCAGCAGAACATATTCTCATATTTCAGACGGATAGCATCTTGTGTGCCAATTCGGTTCGAAGGGTAGACGACTTTTTCGAATACGATATAATTGGGGCTCCTATCCATCCCCACTGGGGGGTTGGATTCAATGGTGGATTGAGTTTGAGAAAACGAAGTACAACGCTGAGGGTGCTGGATGAATGGGAATGGGCAGCGAATCCGCATCCCCATCCAGAAGATCAGTGGTATTTTGCAAGGCGCGTGCAACACTAAGTTTTTTTCGCTTGAAGTTCGACTAACTGATCGACACAGAATGAAAGATTTACAAGACAGAGAGCTTGAGGAAGGAAATGAGGATGGCGTTAAATTGCCATCAGTGGAGATCGCGAGGACATTTGCTGTGGAAACCATCGATTACCCTCATCCACTTGGATTACAGTAAGTACTTGAGATCAATCCCCCTGATTTCCTTTACTAACAGTAATATTCCAGTCAACCAACGAGATTTTTGAAGGAGCACATGCTGAGTCTTGAGGAATGGTGCCCGGAATATCTGCTGGCAACGACCGATCGTATCTCGTAGTTTAATGAAAGAAAGAAAGAATTATATCTTGCTCCTCAACTTCTCAATGAATGCAAACATGACTTAGATGTCATTCAGATCGCCAAGTCGTCACCAAGTGGGCAACGGGCAATATCCATCTTGGCTGTACTCCACTTGGAGGTCCCACGGTTTGGTCGAGGTCGAGGCGAACGTCCTTCACGTCTTGCCATAGGACCGCGATACCACAGGAGAGACTCAACGAGGTCGCTCCTTCCCTCGCACGACTTGGTCGACACGACCTCCAGAGTATAACCACCCCCTCCCTATCATATCCATGACTTATCATCGTCGAAACGAATCGTGGAGTGGATTATTTCGCACCAATTATTGCGGTCTTTGCCTGACTTCGATCTCAATGAGGTGATCTCAATTATTTTCGTGTTCTATTTTTTGTTCGGCTGTCCATGGAGAGGAGATGTTGATTGCGCGCGCTCTTTTCCAACCCACGAGTGCCCTCGTCCTGCGGTGGAAAAGGACGATGATGCGCGCCAATTTTAGCCCCTAAACTTGAGCTCTTAGCTTACTCGTTGAGTGTTAGCTTACTTCCTCACTTCCTATTTAATAGCTTACTCCATGTTTAGCAGCTTATCTCTCAATTGTTTAGATTACTTAAAATTTGATAGCTTACTTACATTCTCCTTTTCGGCCCCCAATCCTGTCCAGCTTACTCCATAGTATGTATTTGATAGCTTATCGTGCCCCCAAGTTTTTGTTAGCCTACCCGCTGTTTCATGGTTTACGTGTATTCGACAGCTTATCACGACTTCTGATAACTTATCTCTTGATTTGGATTACTTGGAATTTGACAGCTTACCCACAGCTCTTGTTTTGTCTTCCAAATCTGGTACTGGCGTGCTCGCTGTTTTGTTGGGTTACTTGTTATTTGACCGCTTATCTCTTGATTTGATGGCTTACCCGCACTCTTGGTTTGGCCCCCAACTTTGTGCGTTTTTGGCCCCCACGTCCTTGTTTGGCTTACTCGTGGACTACCCTTGGATTACTCGCGGGTTACTCGTGGATTACTCGCGCCTCAAACTTGTGTTGCCTCGACGCAGCAGCCCGGCGCCAACCACTTTACAATCTCTCAAGCCCCCAAACAAAACCGCAAAAATCGTTCAAAAATCTAAGAAGATCTACCAGCCGCTGAGTAGTTCTAGAATCGAAGCTTATAATTTTTTGGGTCGTGGTTGTGGTTTTATTTGAGTTCTGCGCCTCCTATGCTAAAGTCCGCAGCAGTTCTGTAAGACTCTCTGTCAATGTTCACATTCACAGCTACGATTCGAGGAGAGTAGTAAACGAGAGGTAGAAGCAACACATCTTGACTGTTTGAATAGTCTGGTTATGTCTGGTTATTCAACTCAGTTAAATGTCCTGGAAAGTTGAAAACTCGAATTCTTCGTACGACACTTCATGAAGTGGATATTTTTCAAAGTCAGATGAGAGTTACAGTTTTGCGCCTGACATGTCGAAAAGGAGACGGAACCGAAGACCGAAAGTTATTTTAGACAGGAATATATCATAAATTCATTACCTTACCCATCCAATCCTCTTCTCTATAGATAAACTATCCCAGCAACTCCCGAAACTCCAAGTCATAAACACCGAGGTTCCTCAGTCACACATCCTCAAGTTCTCAAAGCAACCTCCATAGTAGCAAACCCAACCACCAAAGCACAACACATAATCTTCTCCGGCGTAGGTCTCAACAACGGAACCTTCTCCTCGCCATTCTCCCCTCCAACCACACCCCCATTCCCATCTTCGTCCCTCTTCCCCTCATAATTCCCCTCCTTCTCCAACTCTTCCGGATCCAACAAAGCCTCATTTCCAAGATCAAACACCTTCACCGGTTCCATCTCTCTCTTAACCTCCTGACTATAATGATTATAACACCACGTAGCAACCGTCACAATCCCACCCCCACAAACCCTCCAAGCCGTGAACGTCTCAGCTCTCAATTGGGGAAGCAAGATGAACTGACTAGCAGCAATAGTAATAAGACTACTCGCCGTCCCAATCAACTTCAAGATATTGTCTCTCGCTCTCAACACAATGGCGACAACGATTCCTGTTCCTGCAGTGATGGTAACAAGTCCCATAATCGTGGTCGCGAGTTCGAGAGGTGTTGTCTGCGTAGGCGACGCTTTCCCCGAGGGTGCCAAAGGGAGTGCGATGATAGAGAACAAAATCCCCCAAATATAAAGATACGCCTGGCTCTCCCAGAACTCCCCTGTCTTCGTCGATGTTTCCGTAGCAATACTAGCCATTGCAGAAAGACATGCGATCCCAAACCCAGCCACAGGAGCCAAAGCCCAAGATTGTGCAACCATCGAACTTCCATCCTGTCCTCCCACTGGCTTTAAATACTTTGAAGGAACATTGAAAACCACAAGTCCCACACACAAATACCCTAAACTAACCCACGCCCACAAGTTCCTCTGTCGTTTAATCATATAATGATGCAACACCCCCGTAGTAGGTAACTTCATCAGAACACAAACCTGCAACAGACTCGGCGATGTCAACGGCAAAACCGTATAATATATCAAACTATTCGTCAGATAAAATCCCGCTGGTACCGCATATTTCAAAATCCTCTTAACATTGAGGCCTTCTCCTTGTTGAAGTTGGCGAATACATTTCGTTATTCCCTGGATTGAAAATCCATCGTTGGCTTGGAGGATAAAGAAGAGGGCGATGAGAAGTTTGAGGCCTTCAGACAAAAGTGTGATGAGAGAGGCTGAGATTTGAGAGAAGTTGTGGAATGCGTGGTATGCGAAGTTTGCGCGGATAGTTTCGCAGGAGACGTATAAGATGAGGAGGGAGGATGTTGAGGGTGCCATTTTGATTCTCCCTTTGAATTTCTTAATGGAAATCTTGAGTTGGAGAAGAGTGAGGGGTTGAATATTTTTTGGGTTGGTTTTGAAGCAAAAGAAATACGTTTGTTGGTTGTCTCACTTTTTTTTTGGCGAATACTGGTGGCGTTCCAGCCCCAAGAGAACGTGCTATGATGGATTTATTTTCTATTCGAGATGTCTCAGATGAGCCTTGAATGGGAGGTGGAATATTAAGCCCTGCCTTGCCCCTGCGCGGTGAATACGAAAGTGTCTGGAATCCTCCCCAAAAAACGAGAAAACAATTTTTAGGAAAGAGAGTGGGAAAATTATTGGTTCCAATAATTCACCAGCCCGAAATCCTAAGGCACTGCCCGCAGGGGTTTGTTCTCGGTATCAGCCCTCAGGAATGGACGACCTCCTCCCTTGCCTCAAAGTTGATATGCCCAGACTCCCTTTGAAAGCCAGAGTCAAAAATCAAACAACCACTTCACGGGAGGTTGGCTTGCCGTATCAGTCATGTCCTTCTACGAATACAATCTTTATGTCTTAGTGGCGGTTGTGGCGGGAGTCGGGTAACTCCAGCAAGAACACAATGGGGGTTTTGGAAGGAGTAGGAGTCGATATGATACTGGACTCGGTACAACAAACTCTAGAGACCTGTGGAAATTCAAGAAGACGTTCTTTCCCGTATATGTTCTTGCACTTGGGTCGGATAGGGTTCAGGTGCGTCGATGGTTGTCTCAGAAACAGAGGACATCGCTAATGGTGTAGGCTCCTTATGTTTATACACTTTATAAGGACGAAAAGGGACTCCCAGAAGAGACTGTTGCTCACCTCTTCACCGCTGGATTTCTAGCTGCAGCCATTTCCGGAACTTTCGTTGGATCACTGGCGGATCGTTATGGCCGACGATGGACATCTCTTCTCTTTTGTGTGCTCTACTCCCTCTCTTGTTTGACTGTACTGTCCAATTCGATTCGTATTCTCTTTGCTGATCGAATTCTTGGTGGTGTTGCAACCACGATGTTGGTCACAGTCTTCGAGTGCTGGATGATTTCCGAGTTCCACCAACAATAATTGGAAGAGGTGGGATCCTTGAAATGTGTATTCGGCGTCATGACGATGATTAATGGCCTGGTTTCCGTATTAGCAGGAGTGGTGGCCCAAGGAATTGCAGACTCTATCCAGACTAGAACTGCACCTTTCATGTGCGCCATTAGCTTGCTAATCGCTGGCTTCGTTCTCATATCAAACCGATGGGTGAAACCATACTAATCTGCGGCAAAGTTACTGCTAACATTTCCAAGACTGAAAACTGTGGAGAAACCGGGGAAAGTGAGAAGTGCGAGGGGAATACACTTGAGAGAAAGACGTTTCTTCAATTGGTAGAAGGTGAGTAATCAAGAAGTGTCATACCTGTAGCATACTGACGGAGCTCGCAGACAAACGACTGTGGGCTCTTTGCCTCGCAATGACCTTCTTCGAAGGATCAATGTACCTCTAAGTCTTTTTCAAGTTCCCAGCCCTTGAATTTGCGCACGAGGAAGATGGCCGAGGCGGCCACATGCCATTTGGAATCATCTTTGCGGCATTGATGTGTGCCATGGTATTAGGCTCTCAGTTCTTCACCCACTACTCCTCTCTTCCGAAAGTCGTTGGGTGGTAAGCTCTTCGAAGCTGCTCATGGTCACTTTGACTGTTGCGAGCGCCTGCTTCCTCATTCCAGTGCTATTCCATAGCGAAGCTCTGACATTCTGGTGCTTCTGCGTTTTCGAGATATGCTGCGGTATCTACTTTCCAAACATTGCGCACTTAAAAGAGAAGATTATCGACGATCGAGTTCGAGCCAGGACATACAATTTGATGCGAATCCCGCTGAATTTGTTTGTTCTTATGGGTCTGGTGTTGCCCAAAGAAGGTAGGGCATCCCTTCAGTCTGCAAATAGAAAAGGCAACCAACTCACAAGTGCTCGTTTAGGTCGGCAGGACCGTGAGAATATATTCAAAATCTGTAGCGTGGGACTACTTTCGGCAGCAGCCCTTCTCGGGGCGCTTATTACCGACGAACAAAGCGGCCGAGGCCGTGGCTATGAATAATCATCGTTCTAGTACCTAGGTACCCAGGACCATGGATTGGGGATGTTGAAAGGTTATGTGGCACAGGGCAAGCACCAGATCGGTCGCGTAGATAACCAGGCTTGACTATGGTTGAAAAGGGGGCTTCAATTGTGGTGCAACAAGAAAAGCAAATCAAGGCCGATTGATTCGCAAGAGAGCACAACCAAAGAAGAAAGAGGCCCATGAGGATCACCTTTTAGCAATATTGGCGTGTAGACAAGCCTTCTCCATTACTTTTCCATGCTTTTCCATACTTTTCCAAGTGAATGCTTCTCCCTGCCTCCCTACCCATCCAGGTACTCAAAATCGGCTCCACCTATCTCTCCCCAAAGTTCCCACTTCCTGCAGCCACTCACATCGCTTGCAATTGTCGCGCTTTGCTGATAAGTTCTCGTGGGGAGTGTACCTTGATGGGTAGGTAGGTGTGTCGTCAGCCTTGTGAATATAAGGATTCAAAAAGGCGGCTCGTCAACGCGCTTTTGACTTTTCCCTCCCCGTCCCTTTCAACATCCTCTCCCTCCAACCCGTCGACCTCAACACCACGACATCTTCTCACAGCCTCTTCTCACAGCCTCTTCTCACAACCTCTTCTCACAACCTCTTCTCACAACCTCTTCTCACAACCTCTTCTCACAACCTCTTCTCACAACCTCTTCCACAATCCTCTTCCACGCGCACACCTTTCTTCCCAACTCAATCCTCTGCAACCGATCAACGTCCGACCAACAATACATCCCATCTTGAGATCGATCTACTCAACCATGTCGGCAGACTTTGATCCCAGCGCGGTCAACCTGTCCACCGCTGACCCAAGCGACATCATCTGCTTCTTGGATGCCAGCGAGAATGAGTATGATGGACGACTCGGCCTTCGTGTCGCTGCCATGTTCATCATCCTTCTCACCTCGCTCGCCTGCACCCTCTTCCCAGTCGTCGCCGCTCGCAGCAAGCGTGTCAAGATCCCAATCTTCGTCTACCTCTTCGCCCGATACTTCGGCGCTGGAGTTATTATTGCGACCGCTTTCATCCAGTATGTCCTTGTCCACGCCAATTGACCTCGCCCCCTCTTCCCTGACCTTCAACTCTAACCTCAACAGCCTTCTCGACCCTGCCTACTCTGAAATCGGACCTGCTTCATGTGTTGGTATGACCGGCCATTGGGCTGACTACGCCTGGTGTCCTGCGATCGTCCTCACCTCCCTCATGGTCATCTTCCTCTTCGACTTTGGAGCTGAGCGTTACGTCGACTCAAAGTTTGGTTTCGCCCACAGCCATGAACACCCCAACGTCGAGCAAATCATTACTCGAGGTCGATCCGGCCCTAGCCACACTCAAATGCATTCTGGCGATCAAGACGACAACATGCACGATGCCATCTCCGCTGCTCAACGGGCCAAGGACGTCCATAACAGAGATACCGACAGCGAGAAGAACACTCTTACTGCATCCGACATCGACTGGGAGGAGCGTTCCTTCCGTCAGCAAATCGCCGCCTTCCTTATCCTCGAGTTTGGCGTGATCTTCCACAGTGTTATCATCGGACTTGTAAGTTACTTCTCCCCTCTTTCTCGCTTCCTCGGCAAAACGTTCTTCCTCCCTCATTAAAACATCCAAACTAATCCCCCCTCAGAACCTAGGAACTACCGGCCCTGAATTCAACACCCTCTTCCCCGTTATCATCTTCCACCAAGCCTTTGAGGGTCTCGGTATCGGCGCTCGTATGTCCGCAATCCCGTTCCCAAAGCGTCTCTCTTGGCTCCCATGGTTCCTCTGCGTCTGTTACGGGATCACCACTCCCATCGCTATTGCCATTGGTCTTGGTCTCCGCACTACTTATAATTCAGGTTCCTTCACCGCGAACGTCATCTCTGGTGTCTTGGACGCGATCTCCGCCGGAATCTTGATCTACACCGGCCTTGTTGAGTTACTCGCCCGCGACTTCCTCTTCAACCCTGACCTGACCCGAGACACCAAGAGATTGACCTTCATGGTAACCTGTATTTTTGTCGGTGCTGGTGTTATGGCACTACTTGGAAAGTGGGCTTGATTCGTCGTTAATCGACTGTCTTTGTTTTCAAATCTAGTTGGCGAGATCTGCTTTCTTCCTCTTTTTTTTTGAGGGGAAATGTCTTTTCTACCTGTAATATACTGGAGGGAATAGTGAAAGCAAGACATTGGTCATGCATAACATCTTGCTCTGGGCATGATGCTGATAGGAGGAATAGGTTAGCAAAAAAGATAAACTGTATGCTTCTGGGAATGTCCATAGTGAAGCTTAGTTAGGTAGTGATGGCAATGAGAAAATTTGCTTACTGAACTCTTTGATACTATGAACATGTAATGTCGTTGTCTCATCTTGTGAACTACTCACCGACCACATCCTCTTGACAAGTGAAAAAAAAAATGGCTGGCGTGTAAGTTTCCAATCTTACTATGCTTACACATCTGTGATCCTGTCTTCTAAATTGCCTTTTGCCCTCCTATTGCAACCAACTTGACACACACAATAACAATCCACTGTGTTTGAGGAGACAACACACCTAAATCAATCAAGGAAACCTTCATCCTAAAAAGGTTCAAATGGCTCAGTAGACCGTGAGTCTCACGTAAGGCCAGAATAGAGTTATCCTTCCTCAGACAACCAAGGCCCTTGCGAAACCACGAGATTAGAGAGGGAGTGGTTGAAGTCAGGGTGTACCAAATCGAAACTGCAGCTTCTTAAATGACCCCACACCCCAAATCTCGAGAAACAACTGCTGGATACGCTTCTCGTATGTTGTGCATTAAAGAGGACCACGCCTTTGACCTTCCTCTGCGCATGTCGACCTACTGTACATACGGCCCAGGTTCCAACCTAGGTTCATTAGAAGACTCTAAACATCTCACGTTCTGAGTCCTCCTAAATAACCCGAAGAAAAAATTAATTCGCGGGACGTACACTCAAACATTTTTGCTATGCTCCTACTGGCTCTCGGTCAACGATTATTATTTGATATGACATGGAACAATCAAGAAACCCTTCTCCCAGTCCTCTTGGATATCCGCTGCGGAAGTAATCAACAAGAGTAAGAAATGAAGGTACAGCTATAACCCTGCCCATAGACTCATTGCTCCGCGTACACCCACCCTGGTTATCATTCCAGCATTCCTCAAGTAACCAAGCACCATAAGAGGATCCATTAGAACATTGGCCCTTTGGCTTTGAGTCCTAGAGAACCTTTGGACCAACGTTATCGGAAAAGAGCAAGGGAAAGTTAAGTGCCAGAGACTGGGTGCTTCAGCTCAGCATACACCTAACCCACGCTTGCTAATAATCAAAAAAGACACGGGAGAATCAAGGAACCCAACTTTCCCAATTCTTCCAGCCCTTTCTGTAGATAATACTCCCGATCAACCTAGATTCTCTTGGTTCAAATCCCAGGAAAATGGGCGCAGTGTACCCAGAGCAATGACCAAAATCAAATCAATACTTTAAATGGCCACTCACCCTTGAAGAAGCAGATCTCTTCTTTCAGATCCAGCTAATATTCTATATCGACCAAAAAGACTAAATTGCAACCCTAGCTAAAAGAGCATCAATACATGTACAAAAAGCACCCTTCTCATCTCAAGGACAAAACAACAC
>LLCD01000415.1:0-19380 GCA_001414355.1 Hymenoscyphus salicellus
GGCACACATTAAAAGCGCTCTGATAGGAGCCAGTGTCACGATCCCGATTCAGAACGGCAAGCTAGCGACTGGAACATGGCAGGGCATTTGGTTTCTGGAGTTTCGGGCAAGCAAACATGCAAGGAAAGTTGTCGCTACGATTCAAGGAGAAAAAGCTTAACAAGAATAATTGGACCTGCTAGGTCAATTAAAACGGAGTTTGGGATGGGAAAATCACATTTTGGGGATAAACAGAAGACAATCGGGTGATAATTGGGGATTGAGATGGCTATATTGCTAGCATCTATTTTTTGATTGCAAGTCGCTTCTAAAGCCATTGCATGTAGAGAGGTTTCTGTGATAAGCACGGAGAATCGTTCATCAAGATTATGGTTCTCACAAGGAAAAATCCATATGCTTCTATGCTATCTCTTGATATTTTGGCATAGCCCAAAGCGCACCTCGTGACTGACGACAACTCATGACGCTTGTTGAATCTTAATTCGTGAGTTTAGTATGCTGTTTGTATCCATAAAACTCCAACCCCGTCCTCTATTCACACATTTTTGCCCTCATTTCTCTTCATGATATCCCATTTTCATCCTTAGCTTCTTCTCCGTCGACCTTCATTTCCTCATCCCCTCCAGCCAGAACGATCGTCTTGGGAACATAGCCATCTGGCGCTACACCAGGCGTACAAGCTACGACCTGCCCATTCTCATCCACAAACTCAAAGTTATATCGCGATAATAAATGTGGGATCGCGGAGAGTTGGGGACCGTAACGAGCTGTATTATCGTAGAGTTCGAAAAGGGGAACCGCGAGAAGCTTCATATTTTTAGGAACTGACAAGACCTCTGAAATGCTGTTAGTAAAGGAAAGTAAAATAAGAAGTAGATACCAGGGAAACAGGGAAACATACTCTGTCTAGGTAATTGAATAAAGTACAACTTCTTACACTCCTTCGGCCTCGTAACATGCGCCGGAATAAAGGGATACATAAAAGTCTCGAAATTCGGCCTCCACCACTGCGCAAGCGTATCACCAATCTCCCACTCCTCATTCACACCCTCACCACTAAACTGGTTTCCCACCGGCGCCAACCTCTCATTCAATCTCTCCTTGAAGCCTCCGATCTCCTCGTCCTCGGGCTTCAGATAATCCCCTGGGAGCTTGAAGAAGGCATTTGCGATCTGGAGCATGAGGATGTGTGGGTGGTTGTGTTCGTGGCAGACGAGGATGCCCTCGCAGGTTCGGCGCATGCCATGGTTTTGGTAGTGCTCTTCGAGACGGCGGAGGCGCGCGAGGACGGAGGGGTCTTCTTCTGGTTGGGTCTCTTTGGTACCGAAGGTGTAGTTTGAGAGGGGGTAGAGGCGAATGGTTTTGGGTTGGTTGCCATTGAAGGAGTTGGGGAGGAGGGGAGGGTAGGAGGTTTGTAAGGCTGTCGTTGTGATTGTCGACATGATTGCGGTTGTCCTGGGTTGTTGATTGAGAGATGGGGGGGAGGTCGAGGCTTGAGCCTTGAGAGCTTCCCTGTCAGGTTGCTGGTCGCGATTAATTTTCCCGAAAGCGGTGAGGCTTTATTTTTTGACTACACAATTATTTCTCTAAGTAAATGTTTAATGGATATTCGTTGAATTGAGTTTTCCTGTTTGCCATTCTAAGCCTCTTTGAGAATACTCGAATAGGTGTGGGCAGCAATACGAAAGAGTGTTAGCCACCAAACAAAATCTGCAATAGAAATAGTCTGCAGATTGCGACTCAGCACCACGCCACCCCTTGTCGTGATATTTCCTTCCTCAAGACCCAGCATCAGCCAGGCGCTTAATGAAAAAAAGAAGTGTCCCCTAGGGATGAATGCAATCAAAAATTTCCCCGATCAGGACCCCGAAGGATACTGAACAGATCTCGATACCCCGATGTGCAATGGAGATCTCGTTCTGCCAGATCATCATACTTGATCGATGAAATCTGTCAAGAAGGTAAGTATGAAAAGCAAAGAAGAATATTTTGAAAGGAAGGGAGCGTGGCCAGATAATTATACTCTAGGGGCTCACGGCTGGCGCTAGCAAGCGAGGGGAATGATTGTCGCCTTTCCTATTTGAGACATGTACATGTTTATAATTCCACCGAGGTGAATTTAGGTCGTGCCTTCCTGGCGTGTTCCTCAAGGGCGACCCAGCCATGTCTACCACTCGTCCCTTCCTCACCGATGGACCTCCCTCAACACGCCGAACTCGAACTTGGGGGCCTTTTTTATAAAAATGCTAGGGTCAATTATAACTTCAGAGGAATCAAAACTGGTACTTTCATTTTTTGAACATTACTCTACAACTTGCACAGTTTTAGTTGTAACTTTCATCATTTCTCTTTACTCCTCCTTCAAGTCCTCACTCAAGCATTCTCCCTCGGCTCAATAAACGTCCAACCCTTCTCGAGCCCGGTAATCCACTCGTACAAGAATAAAGCATAGAGTAAGGGAACTACAGATCCAAACCATAGACTAGGAATCATTCCATCCATTACAGGGAGACAAAGAATTACTACCGTAATCGGTATTCGTAAACCCAGTCGCACCCATCTCGAGTTCACAACAAGAGTTCCTTCCTTGTCCACCGGACGATTGAGAAGTGCAATCATCGTCATGGAAAAGAGTACTATCGAAAGAGCGACAGAAGCCGACCACATAGCATACAATTCTTCCGTGGGAGAATCCTCGGGAGCTTCTTCCGCAGCTGAAGCAACTTCTCTTTTTTGCTCGCCTTCATTGGGTACATGGCCGGGGAGATGCTCAATCATGTACAATGATGAAGAAGCAAGAATAAGTTGGGCCGCAAACAGATACAAATGGAACCTTTTTTAGGTCAGTTTATTTGAATCCAATTCGCCACTTGCAAGAGGGAGAACCTACGTCTGCCATAAAACAGGTTTCCACCACGTCCTCCTCAAAGCATGAACAAAAACTTTCGTCCTATCTCCATTGAAATACAGCCAATGGAGAATGTAATACATCAACAAAGCTGTCAACACAGTTCCACTCCTTGCCGTAATCGCCATCCCAGACGGACTTCCCTCAATCAGCCGAATAACCCCCTCTCCAAGGATGATAATGAAGAATCCTTCGTATCGCTCGACATAATGATCTATATGTACTATTCGTTTCATTCCCGGGGTAAGGAGACGATCCGCTGTCGGAGAGAGAAGCCATATACCAACGGGATGTTCAATTACGTTTCCCACGACGAGAAGACCCAGTTTACCGGGATAATCGACGGAAATAGCTGCTATCCAGAATGCTGAAGCGATACAACAGACGAGAAGCTTGAAGAAGAAGAGTCGCCAGAGAAAAGGGAGGAAGATACTTTGAACGAGTTGGGCCATGAGAAAGGATGCTCGTGCAACGAGGTAAATCCCGATGAGAAGAGTGAGAGAGTTCGCATCGTCTGCATTGTTGTTGCTAAACGCATAAGGAGCATTGATTCCGTATAACACTGAGAGGATGAGGATCCAGATCATGAAATTCCGTTGTATGACATCGTCTGTGTAGTAATTTACACAATAGACTCTCAGACTATCCCAGAGCCTCCAAATTGGTAGGAATAAGAGGATGAATTCGAGAACGGCTGTTCCAATAGCGTCAGGTTCTCCGGAGAAGGCGACTTTACTGAATGTCGAGGAGATATTTGCAATTATTCCAACCCAGACGAGATCAACGAATAGATCTAGACGGGAGAGTTGTTTTCGGAGGTTGTCAGACGATCGTTCTTCACTGTTTCTGAAGCTGGAAGAACTGCTTTCGGTCGTTTCTCGAGCATCTTTGGGTTCGCTCAGGAGGGACGAGTGTGTAGTGGTTTGAGAGAGACTTTGGTACTGGTGAGCACGCGGTCTTTTGATCAATTCCGCTTGTCGAGTAGGTCGGGTTTCTATGAGGACTTCGTTCAGGTTGGTGCGATTCCGGACTTCTCGATTGATCCATCTCCTTCGTTCGTTTGAGTTTTGGGGTGTGGCTCGTTCTTCGTCGTCGTCGAAACCAACATTATTGAAGTTCGAGTCGCTTTCAGGGATAGGTATTATAGTCTCTGAGGGATTCGCGGGTCCTAATTCCGCTTGTGCGACTGGAGAGGTAGACATTGTGAGGGGTTAATGAAGAATGAAAGGGGATATGGAAGGACATCGCTCAGCTTCTTCTGGGGGTAAATAACATCAACGCGAGGAGATGCTCAGCAGATCCGCGATCTACAGTCAAAGTCAGAGCTAAAATTGAAGTGGAGGTGTTGAGCTGAGGGAGCTGTTATCGATAGGTGATCTATGGCGCTACAAAACGCCACAAAATGCATGTCTTTGTTTTCATACGCTTGCAAAACGTGATTGGTACAACCGCCCATCAACTAAAGAAAGGTTGAAAAATAAATCGACTTCGAGCGTCATAGTAGAAAGCTTAAGCATAGCTAAGTGTGGCTAGTACTAGGAGGAACAAAATCAGCCTTGTGAATGTGGAGAGGGAATGGAGACATCCGTACCTCGCCTCTCGTATCCTAAGCGAGGTGGGCTAAAATAGACCAATGGCTGTGCATGAAGGAATCTCGATCGTTTCATGAGCAGAAAGATATTTAGTATGCAACAATTATATCGTAATGTTATACAAGTCGTGTATTCATGTCTATAACATTACCCCCAAACAGTGAAGCCAAATTAATCTAATGACCGACCTCGCCCACCTCCCTAAAGTAGAGTTATATCTCTACGACCAAATGAGTAAAAATTCCATCCTACAAACCATATTAATCTGCAGACTCATAAACACGTTACATCATTCCATGCTTCCACCTACCATTACATCTCCAGCAATCTTTTGTCACTCCACCTCAATGCTAGTCCAATCTCGAGGCGTAGATATTTTGAAGTCTCTCCTCCATGCTTGCACACCACCCTTATTGGTTGTCCAATGTCGCATCTTTCCTCTCGGTATCCCCCTCTGAAGCTGGGATTTTGGTTTCCTCCTTTGGCTTACCTTTGTCGTTATTGGAATCGATTTCCTTCATATCGTTATTCGTTTTGGTTTCGATTTCTTGCTTATTGTTTGCTTCAACGGTTGCGCGATGAGGAATATTTTCTTCGCTCGACTTCGGACGTCCCCTGAATTGTCTGAGAATCTCCATTTCTTCCGGAGTCAACTCAAGCTCGAAAGGTTGAATAGATGGGCTTCCGTCGTTGGAAGCTTTTGTATTAGAGTCAGGTTGGACGACTTCAACACCAACATTCGCTGTCGTCGTAGTATGCTCGTCCTTCTTTTTCTCATCCTCCTTTTTAGTAGGTGCTGGTTCTTCCATCTTATCATCCACTTTCATTGCCTCGCTAGCTTTAGGATTGATTTCACCCTTGACCTCCTCTTTTCCATGACTTGTCCCTTTCTCCATCTTGTCGTTCGGTTTCGCCGCCTCAACAACCTTCGGAATTATATCAGTCTTCCCTTCCTCATCTTTTACATCCTTTTCGGTGACTACTGCTTGGTTTTCAACTTGGTCCTTCGATTTCTCGGTCTCGTCGGCCTTCACAGAGATCTTAGTCTTCCCCTCCCCCTCCTTCTCGTCCTCTCCATCAGCATAATTTCCTCCCTCATCATCGTCGGCCTTTTCCTCCACCACTTCCTCTTCCTCCTCGCCCTCCTCATAAATCAAAACCTCCATCCCCTCATCCATACCAAAAACCCGAAACCCAATAACCGCAACCGCATTCCAAGCCTCAACCTCGTCCTCATCCTCCTCCCCATCCCCGCTCCTTTCTTTCCCTCCAGCCTCTCGATGTCCGCTCCTCTGAGCGCCCGCAACATCCTCGTCGCTAAACAAATCCCCAAATTCACTGATAGGACTGGCACTTGACTCTCCCTCATCAGTGATGTAGTTAGGTTGAGGCGGTGGTCCGCGGTTATAATTTCTAGCCTGAGAAGCCATGGAGTTCTTACGGTTTTCTGCTCGATATGGCAGTGGTGGTGGTCCAATGGCAAGGGAGTCGGTACGCATGAGTCGGTGATGGGAGTGTGGGGATGGACTGTGGACTATGGAGTTTGGAGTTTCGGGTGTGGCTTGGGAGGAGGATGATGTAGAGCGGATTAAGACGGGATCAGTTTGACATGCCTTTTCTGTGTCGTTTAGTGGTTGGGTCTCGGGATTTGGTGGAGAGAATTCGATTTTTGATCGCTCTTCGGGAGATTCTGTTTGGACACCTTTGTCCTCGATGATTATTGCTGCTTTGGCTGGAGCAGGTTCGGTTTGAGAGGCAGCATCCTGTGGTTTTGCTTCGAAGTTCGCCTTCGCTTCCTTTTCATCTTGGATAAGTTTCAACTCTCTCTTCTCCCGGTTCTTCTTGTCTTGCTTCCTGAAGACGTCTCGGTGAAGGTGTCGCTTCTCCCAATTTTTTCTCCTCGTCGCCATCCTCGCATCCCTAGCCTTTTTCCTCTCCGCCGCCTTCTTCTTCGCAGCCTTTGACTCGAGATGTATCGTTGCCTTGTTGTGAGCAAAGTCATAAGCCGCACCAACTTGCGCCAACTTATCATTATCAATCTTCCTCTTACACTGTCTCTTCACCACCTCCTCAACAGTCAACTGTCCCGAATGGCGTACCGCAACAACTTGAATAAACACCGCATACGTCCCCGCATCCAAACTCCCCAACTCAGCAACCACGCTGCGAGCCATCAAATAATTCCCATGACTCCTGACAATATAATCCTCCTCACCCTCCACACCCACCTCGTGCACTCGAAACTGTAAGCGGAAATCATACTGCCCTTGCAATCCCTCAAAATACCGGTCATCAAGTTGCGACAGAACCATTACAATAGGACTCTCCTTTGTCAAAACAATCCTGAATTTCTGTTCAAACTCCGCTTTCCATGGTACCTCCATACTGATCCATTTTTGGGCGAATCTCCAATCTGGAGAATCCATAAAGAGACGCGTACGATCGAAATGTTGATACTTGCGAAGTAAATCCGAGTAAGATATCCAGAAAACGCTGTCGTTGCCAAATTTGTGGTTCAGTTCTATTTGGGCGGATGGAGTAAACTCTTTGCTTCCATCAGACCAGGCGCCTTCCCAATTTCCCTTTTTGCCTTTGCCCCAGGGGTTGCTAATTTTGTGAGCTGGAAACTTAGGTAATTGAATGGAGTACTCACCGAAGTTTGAGAAGTCTTTCACCAGTTGAGAGTTCGCGAGCTTCCATGACGACATATGCATGTCCTTCACTAATCCCATCTCGATTACCATACCCGCCATCGAGAAGGCCAGTCGAGCAGCCAAATAAAAACTCCTTGTTGACTTTGAGAATCTCGTTTGTCCAAAATTCATCCGTATCAAGGATATCAGAGGTCAAAAGTTCGGTCGTCACTCCACCGGTCAAATCTTCAACTCCCTCACTTTTCCAAATTAGAGTCTTGACTTTCATATGAAGTGGAGTGTGAGCTTACCCATTCCAACCACCTTGCAGTGCCCCATAATCACCATGAGCTTTCGCATATGCTTTCTCCAATAACGGCAACCATGTCTCGTTTTGATCCGCGCAATGAGCAAAGTAAAGTGCTTGTGATCCCGTCTGGTATGTCTTTCGGTACTCTGCTTCGACATCCTCTCTGTCTGAGAGTTCAAGGAGGTGCCGTTGCAAAGACGGAGAATCCCAATCGGGATTTTTGAGGTAAAGTTTGTCGTCGATGATGGAAATTATCCACTCGCCATCTGATATATTGTGTTAGGCTTGTATGACTTCTATGAAACTCAAAGGAATATTCAAAATGGTCTGGTCCACTGCTTTTATCATGAGTAGGCATGCTTAGGATGCAGCCAAAAGACCGAGAAAGCCATTACGCAACAGAAAGATTGGAACAGAAAACAATACTAGTGTATACTGGATAATAGATATGGTTCTTTGGAGTCAAATTATAGTTACGAAACTAAAACTGAAACCTCGTGCTGCTGTTATATGAAAGAAAGGCGTTATGTAACGGTAAGAGAAGTGAGCATTGCTCTGCGAACACCCCATATCTCGTTGCTTGAGTATATCTCGTACAATTAGGAATATTGTTCCAAAGGATGTAGGAGAATCACGAAAGTAATTCTCCAATATCTTCTCAAACAATACTTTCAATTCTGTTCGACCATTTCGTACAATTAAGGTAAAGTTAGGTGTGTTCGCAGAGTAATGCTCACTTCTCTTACATGCAGAGAGACCGCCGTGCTAGTTAGACATTCATTGTACTATGACCTTATGGTACTGGTCTTTGAATAAATGCCGTGAATACCTAGTAGGACGAATCTTTTGATATGATGCTCGTGTATCGCAATTTTATGACGATATCCATAATACCTCGATCCTGCATTAGCAAGTCTAAATGAGGGACCTGAACAGATTTAGGACAATTAAGCTATTAGATGCTTACTAGTCCTAAAATTCCTCCAGCGACAGTGAGTGGCACAGATTGTTTTCAAAACATCTATTTTACAACGGAATGTTTGGGAATTGAAGAACAATCGCAAATATTATACGAAAATGTTGGTTTCCTAGCCATCCCACACCTTCCTTTATGAAACTTGTGATTATCTGAGAATCATTGGAATAATAGAAGAAATAACTGAAAGTGTTCCACTCCCACGAGCGATTTTGATTACCGAAAGAAATAATCATTTAAAAAAAATTGAAACTTACCACGGTGGAAAACAAACCCGTAAATCCCTACTTCTGAAAAAGCGTAAGCATGTGAGCTGTATGGGACAAAACAAAAGACTAACTTGTATCATATTCAACACAGATTCTCTGGATTCCATTTTCCATACTAGCAAGAGCCGTGAGACTTGCCATCAACCAGCAGTCTCCCAGACTTCCTTGCCTAACATCTGCAGGTGTCACCTTGTCTTTGAATGTCGGTCTCTCAAATATCTCATGTACCCTCTTACATGCTTTAGGGACATTGGAAGCAGGATTTGAAAATGCGCGTCCGGAAACCTCGAATTTGGAACCACCCAACGAGTTCAAACAAAACCCCCTTTCCCACTTGAGGTCCCAATCGATGTCAAATTCGGAGTCCCTATAACGCATGTTCACGCGCTTGCATTCCCTGATGAGCTTCCGCACTCTATTGCGACACTCTTCCACAGCCTTATTGAAGTCTTCGGATACGAGGACATTCTTTTGTTCGGGTTCGGGTTTGGGTTTTGGTTTTTCGACCTTGGAGTGACTCAGGGGTAGGATGACTGTCGCTTTGCTGAAACTTGGAGCGGAAAATCGCGACCATATTTTGTTGATAGCTTGCTGGGGTGGGAGAATCTTCTTCTTCTTCTTTGGTCGCTGATTTGGCCCATAAGGAGCTTGAGGTGGACTCTGCTGCTTTGCGCGTGCTTTATCGTTGTCGGAATCGCTCGAGGCGGGGGAAGACATGGTCGCAAATCTCTAGATACTATTAGCAGTATCAGTCGATGGAAATCATATGGCAGGACGAGGCTGGTATAAGAATATAACTAGATGGATTTTCCAGAATTGTGGCAGCGCGGTATCTCGCATGCGCGGAGTAATCTTGTGATTCATATGCTTGTGAGACCACAGCCTCGACTCACTGGATAATTCGGAAAGCTCTCCACGATGCGCCAGAAGGCGAAAGTATGTACGGTGAGAGGTTTCTCGCGGTCAGCCGCATCAGCAGCAGGCAGGAAGACAGGGAAGTATTGGAGGGACAGGCAGGTAACAAGATGAGGCTCTTACAGCTCTTCCAACACCAGCTGCGGACTCTTCCTGCCTAAAGGTTACCTTTCGGTGGCCTGCTTGTGTGCGGCTGTACTCGCAGAAGCAATTCTGGAAACGGCGCCAACTCATACTGAGGCGGCCAGTCGCACAAGAGGGGATGAGGGGCAAAAAGGCGACCCATGAAAATCGGCACTGTTAAATGGCCAAGAGCCGCTTTTTGGTGCTCGATCTGATCGCAGAAACATACGGTATGGAAATTCGAACCATGGGTAGGTATATCGATTCGTAGGAAAAAGTAGAGTACTCTTAACAGGAGATTGGACCTACCATGGCCCTAGCTGCTCTGCCAGCACTGATGAGGCTCCGAACCCATCTCGACCGGCATCACTCGCTGGCATCTGGTCGAGATTTGGGCGTTACCTGGTACGGCGTTTGTTTGAGGGGTTCCATGCAGCGGGAGCCAACTCTCGCCCATTGCTCAGCCCCCACAACCTGGTCCGAATTAATTCTGATCCGAACATTTCCATTGCTACAGTACCGGTACTCAGGGAAGTCATTCTGGTACTAGTAACAATCGGTAGGGACGGAAGTATAAAATGAAGGTAGGGTATGAAGGTATAGATACAGGTATAGGTATGGTATATAATTTGAAGGTAGACAAACAGGCGGGAGAGGTTTAGGTGGTAGTCACGTGGATATAGTTGCCTCAATTATACGGCGTGCGATCGTTCTAAGAAATATCAGATCATCCATAAAAAATTTACAACACATCTCGTCATCCTCGTTATGTTCATCGTCGCATCGATCGCTTCGAACTACTACGCGATCCTCCCAGTAACCTTTCATCTCAGCTGTCCATGCCCATCCCCCATGCTTGAATGATCCTTCGGATATATTTCGATCTACCCGTTCCGCATCATGCCTGTGAACTTTTGCTCCCCGCGCCTATTAACCTTATCATCGCCACCGGTCACCGAAAATCTGCTTCGTGCTCGTCTTCGTGTTCTTAAATTCAAGCGGGGATATAGACAGAATAGGTAATGGATGAGAGCAAACGCCATTTCGCAGGGAGAAGCCCGAGTGTTTAGCGTCGAAGTTGTATCATAAAGGTCGACGTCTCATGTTTCAACCAATCGTATCTGAGAGTGACTACCCTAAGCGAGAATCTGAAGGTTCTATTATGACATCCATCATTCCGCCGTCAAATCCCTAGGTGGATTTTGGCTTCGCTTATAGGCCTTCGCTTACACAGAAGCTCGCAAGAATCGAAAGTATGCAACATGCTTGTCAACTTGACAAGACTGCTTTTTCTTCTCCTCAGACGAAGTTCGTCATATCATCCCATCTCGGTTTCATGCCATCATTTGGTCCGGAGGTCTGGATTTTAGAAATTTTGGTGTTAGGAAATGTATATATACTATAATCCATACCCCTTCCAAATCCATAATCATTCAAACATCATCTCCCAGTTTATTGCAATAGATTATTCTTCCATCCCACCTGTACAAACAGCAGCCGTCATCATGTACTCAACACTTCCATTATCTATTCTTCTTCTTAGTATCCCTCTCATTGGTGCCAATCCAATCCCAAGCCCGGAACTCCCAGCAATGAGAATATCAGCCAAAGTTCCGGATGTCAACTTACAAGGAAGTCCAGAAGCTACTGCAGCGGCCCTGGCAGACCCATCTTTCGCAGCAGATCCACAGGGCGTCGACCCGGCGGCTGTAACCACACAAGCCGCGGCTTTAGGAGGAGACACTCAGAATGGTCTCTCCGGTCCATGCAAGGCAATGACTGTCATTTTTGCACGAGGTACCACAGAGACTGGCAATGTCGGGACATTAGCGGGACCACCATTCTTCGACAAGCTCAATGCTATAATGGGTGCCGGAAATGTTGCTGTTCAGGGTGTCCCCTATCCAGCGGATATTCCAGGTTTTCTGGTAGGCGGTGATCCCGTTGGGAGTGCAACAATGGCCAAGATGGTTCAACAGGCAATGACTGCTTGTCCACAGAGCGCTGTTGTGATGGCTGGTTACAGCCAGGGAGGACAATTGGTTCACAACGCCGCAGATATGTTGAGCCCAGCCGAGTCCGCGAAGGTCAGCTCAGGTATGTCTAATACATTTCTCTAGGTTCTTTGATAACAATTCTAACCCAATTCGAGCTGTCATCTTTGGCGACCCAGATAAAGGACAAGCTGTTGGTGCTATCCCAGCCGCTAAAACCAAGGTCATCTGCCACAAAACAGACAATATCTGCATGGGTGGAGCCGTTATTCTTGCCTCTCATCTTACTGTAAGTAGATTTCTAACTCAGGGAACCCTACCTTTACTAACTTAACACCACAGTATTCTGCCAACGCAGGAGAAGCAGCCTCATTTACTGCCGCAGCCGCAGCATAAATCCAGGCATCGTCAATACAACTAATACGCTAAACATAATCCCGCCTTGCGCTGCCGGACTCAGTACGACCTTTCTTTCTTCCTTGTAACTTTAAAACCCACGATTGTTCACGAATTTCCTATACATAGCGAATGAGCGAAGTGTTTCCTTGACTAGTATAACGACGTCTTATTCTTTTTATTATTCTTTTCTTGCTTCGTACTAGCGAAGGTGTCAGCGTGCTTGATGCATATTTGCGGCATGGTCTTTTTTTGTATCCTTTTCCTTTTGGATTCCCTGTATATTTATTAGAATATAACTTATGAGTTGAACTCAACATTACGAATTCTCTTGATTACTTCGCTTCAATTACTTGTGACTTTCGGCGTGGTTCATTCTTCTGATTGTGAGGGTATGTGGCATTCTTTTTACATATGACTTCTTTTGTCATCTAAGCGTTTACCCTCTCCTCGGAGTGCGGAGAAATATTACATGATCTCCTGTGTGGAATATCTACATCACTAACTTTCGATATCGCCATAGTGGAAGACCCTGTTATCCTCGACTATCACCTCGCTGTCCCACCCCTAGCTCCCCTTCCACACGAGCATAAAATCTTTCCAAACCACTTCAATTATGCCTCGGCAACATCCCGATCTTAACTCCAACTTTTATATATTGACACGCCATGGATTTGAGAAGTAAGAGCTCATTATCGCCTGTTCTAGATTGCAGCCAGATCAATGCATATTGAGCAGGAACCAATGCATATTGGTAAAATACCCGTGGCCCTCCAGAAATATGGTGTTTGCCGAGGTTGTTACACTTTTCTCGTATTTGTTTCGTTGCTTTCGTAATTAGTTTCCTTCAAGGTTTGGGGTTCGAGTGTTCTTAGCGAGAGGTTGTATTTGGAATTAGGATTGGGAGCTTTTGTATGCGAGGAGGATGGGTATTTGTTATTGGAGTATATATGGTTATAGGAAGAGATGTGGGGGGAAAGAGTGAGGGGGTCTTGGGTGGCGCTTTTCTTTATTCTTTGGGCTTAGATTTCAGTCTTTGCTGGGTAATTGTGAGATTTTTTTTGGAATTCGAGTTATATAGAAGCAATCATGCAGCACTATGGGCTGTGCCGGGAAATAATGGGTAAATTACCTGCTGGTGAATAAATCTTTCAGCAATTCCTACTTATTTCAAGGATAGAAATAATGACAGTGGCACGAATAAAGCTGGGGTATTCTACAGACGCTCTAGTTCCCTATGCGGAACCGGTGCTATTCATCACTCATCACAACTTCTGGGAATATCATCTCTCTGGCAATGAACTTTCCTCAATTGGTAAGTGTGCAACTAACTCCTCCACTGTATATCACTTCTTCTTTCTGTATCGCTTGAAGAGATCAAATACCATTTCATGAGGGTACCTTCTATCAAAGGCTTTCAATGGAGGATCATAAGCAAGAGAATTTTCCACGAAGTATTTGCGAAGAACAGAACCGCTCTTTTAATATGCTTGTAAGAAAATCTGTTAGGCGAGTTTCAATCGCTAGTCGGATATCTAGCGGAGCGTACTGATTGTATCGATAACCGCATTTTGAAGTGCTGGCATTATGAATCTCCTTCCAAGAAGCCAGAGGTCAATAATTCGCTTGTTTTCCGCGTGGACGACATACCAATCGTGGTATTCATTGCAGAACTCTCCATCGCGGCCCTCTTCTTCGTCCTCGCCATATACTTGTTTTGGCCATGTGTAGCCTTCTTAAGTTGCATGATGCCTGAAAACCTTTGGGAATACATCCACTGCATTAAGAGCTTGAAGGTAGCTGGCTCAACATCGTCGAGTGTGTATTTCAATGTCTCTCCCTCGATAAAATTGCTGTTCAGTGCCGCTGCGAAGACTGGTGAGTTGATGCATGCAACTTCTTTATGGACGAGGAATTTTTCTTGGGCATTTTTCGATCCAACAATGAAAGTCACCAGGGTCGTGGGATCACTAAGATATTATTATCAGCACTTGGTTCTACAACATTGGATAGGTGAAGTCACACTTACTTGAATTCCGTCGCCGATTTCTTGTGCCGCGTTCTCAAAGCACCTAGCTTCCTCTTGTCCTTCTCCTTCCCTGGGCTCATTTTGTAGCGCTTGTTTGGATGCTTCAGCTGCCGGTGAATTCTCTTTACAAGATCAGTTAGTAGGGGAGAATAAGATGTGTTGATCTGAAGTGTCTTACTTTGCAATTTCGACAGCCCGGGTCTGGCTTGAAGTAAAATCGACCGCAAAATGTTAGAGAAAGTTCAATAAAAAACAAAAAGACTTCTTTGTGATATCAAGGATGCAAGGGACCGTGATTGAGGCCGTGGGTTGGGAAAAAGCATTAATTTATAGAATTGATGCTTGCCTGTCTTGGGTGACTAAATTTCATGACGTCCAATCGCAACAAACCAGTGAATTCAATTATAAACATGCCAATGGCTCAACTTCGCCATACTAGAGTGAAATGACCAAACCAAAACCTCCAGCAGAAGGTGCCCCACCATAATTCACCAAAAGCTTCATGATCGCAAATGCAATGCATCAACCACACCAACATCCCTTTTTGCAATTCAGACATATTTCGATAATGTGCTCCAGACTTCTGCATCTGGGTCAGGTTCCAGTGGAACATTCCCTGGAACTACCCATGCTGGAACTTTCCAGAGCAAGCTCTATATGAAATGGAGATTTCCAGAGAAATTTTGCCTGGAACCAGTGCTCCAGAGTTTGTAAAAGTGAGCTTAAACCACGGTCATTTTTAGCTTACTTTAGGCTTATTTTGAGTGGTACTTAAAAGTAAGTGAATTGACATACTCGGGAGACCCAGGAGCGCCAAGAGCGGCAGGTGAAATGGTGAATTGGGAAATGAGGGCTTAGATTAAAATTTTTCATGGCATAGGGATTTCACCCTGGAACTTTCCATACCCCCTCTAAAAAGGCATGGAACCTTCCACTACATCGCTCTGGGAGTACCATGGAAATCCAGATGCCGAGATCTGATGTGTTCAAATTTCCGAAAATAACATAGGTTATCCTGTAGAGTTTTGTTCTTCATCTCCTATGTTTGGAGGTGTCGTAATAAACCCTTGGCACATAAATTTAAAACGTTTCAGGCTAGATGCCTATCTTTTTGAGACTTGGATCTGGATTGTTCTAGAAACAAACGAAAGATAGTATGCCACCATGTTTTAGGTAAGAAACGCCCTGGATTATTTCTCGCAGTAATGTTTGTAACCATTGACTTGGTATCTCTTGGATCGGTCTTAATAAATTTCGTGATGACAAAAGCCTTTTGCGCACTTACTCAAAACTTAGGTATTTGTGAGACTGACAGGGGCCCGATAGTTATACTATGCATAGATAGAGTAGTCTTGAGTCAAGAATTCGAGGAGTGGCGGCGAGAGTGCTGGGAAGTACGTGTGGGTAAAAGGGGCAATGTCTCCAATCCCCCAGGCACTGGTCCCATATTACCTCCCACCTCCTTCGTGACGAATATGAATGATAAAAACTTGGGACTTGGGGGCATGATGAGTGAGAAGGGAGTGAGTGCTTTTAGTAGTTCAGCAGTAGATTATTTCTAGGTCTAAACTTGGGGTACTTTAATAGGTCCTCTGCTCTGAGGGCAAGCTTGTACCAAAAAAGGAACTGTTCGTTACGCTTGTGAAACCAGCAGCAAGAATTTTTGTTATACCACATTGGAATATTAAGTGAACAAAGATATAGTAAAATCGCACTTGGTGAAAACTCATGTGTTTCGTCTAATGGGAGCAATCCGCTTAATCCACTCAAGCCCCTGAAATAAAAACTCATCGTAGGGGCAGTTCAAAATTTCAACAAGCTGGGAATTATACTAAGCTATGGTTTCCATGAGATAAAGATTTGGGGAATACATCACCACACAAGATACTTGATCACGCTAATTATTGTATGAAAAGACAGTTTCGTTTTACTCAGCTTCAGTCTAGGTTGCCTCTCACATAAACCATTTTTTACTCTTCATACATATTTTTGGCCAATCCCTCAAACTAGTCGTTCAACAGATTAGGAATTCCTTACCCGTATACTCCAGCTTAGAAACCCTAAACAGAGTATGGAGTTAACATGGATGTAGTATCGTCTTCTCCCTATTCACTCCTCGCCCTCGTTGTCATCCTCATAATCATCTCTCTTTCTGTACTCAATTAGTACAACTAGCAATTTTTCAAAAGAAATGTAACTTACCGCTTCGTTCCACCACCAAAATCATCGCCCAAAACGTTCTCTCCTGAACCAGAATTGTTTCCTGAAACATTCTCTCCAAGACCAAGTTTGTCGCCAGTAACAGTATCCCCAGAACCAAAATCGACACCAGAAACATTCTCTCCACAACCTAAATTGTCACCAGAAACATCTATGTGGAAATGTTGATCTGACACGTGCCAGTCCTGCCCGAAATCCTCCATCTTACTGAATTTGGCAAACTCTAATAGAAATTCCTTGGTGAAATGGTCAGGAGTGTCGTCAAATCTCTCAGAGTCCATAACATCATCACACATAACCAATCGGATGAACAGAGCTCTGAGTGGTGCCCCAACATCAGTATACTCCCATACGTAACCCAAGTCCTTAGTATCAAAATGGTCCAGCGCAGCAGCACATGAGATGTTAAATATCGTGTCGGTCACGTCGTTTTGGAAGCGGGGAATATTCAGTCGTTCGCCAAGAACCCAACCCTTAACAAGATGCGTGTTTTCTTGGGCAGCCTTTGCTTTGTTGTCGATAGAGTTGTACCCTCCTTCTTGCGCAAAGTATGGATCAAGTTGAAGAGTTTGGATTCGGTCATTATACAACCAGTGGAATAGAATTGTGAAAGTATCTCTGGACACTCCTTCTAAGTGGCACTCTAGCTTTTCTCCTTTCTCTGCTTGGGCGCAGATCTGTTCGTTTAATACGGGGGAGTATTCGCAGATGACATCTTTGTGGATGCAGAATCTGGCCTTTTCTTCACCAACAAGTAAAGTGACGATTTCGCTAGGGTTCCTTCGTCTCGTTAGAGGCTATGTTTAGAGGTAGTTTGGGGGTGTAGAGAAGCTTACTTGAAGTCAAGTCGTATTCGAGAGCTCTTTTTAGATTTTCGATCGCTTTCTCGGTTGAAGGTATCTGGTGGTGGCTGTGCTAGTTGAAGGGACTGTGATATATTCGGGGGTGCTTGTTGGGTTTGTCGTTGCATGTTCTTGAACTCAGCGATGCGACGTTGGTGTATCTCCTGTAGCTGCGTTTCGGACTCAGTTGATAGATGTGGTTGATGGCCCCCCTCGGGCACAGCCGTCAATGAACCATGCGCACCAAAGCCGTTGTCCGTCTCTTGTGCCATGGGGCCAGATGACGCTGCGGACGGTTGGTCAAAAGGATCCATGCCCCCAGATGGAAGCATAAAGTCAGAATCGACAAATGCCATGAGCTGTTCCTGACTGACGGGTACTGTGGACACGGGATGATGGAGGTCATTGCTAAGATCTGCGTGGGCATATTGGAGAACCTCACCGTTGTCAAAGAAAGAGATGTTGGGATCCATCGAGATCGGAGTTGCTTGTTCAATGCAAAGAAGACGGGGTCCAAGAATCAATCAAATATACAAATTCTCAAGGAATACAGGTACCAGTAGGGAGGGGGGAACTGATGTGTTTTGGTGGTTGATGATGGAAGGTCTGTCGAGTCCACAAACAAAGATATTTATGCCTAACGAATGCTTGTGAATCACTTTGCTAACGCAAGGGCAACTCTTTAGGTCCAATGATATGCACCAATAAGTGGGACAGCCATAAGCCCTCCTAATTCTGGACAGCAGATTTTCCCCTCAGTCCTCGCTTATTTGACCCTATTTACTGACGTCTCTCCGGAAATAGGCTAGGAAAAAATCTTCAAGAACTTATTCTCGGGACAGGTCTCCCGAGGAATCAGCTATGCTTTGGAAAGGTACGAGAAAACAAATAAGCAGACAGCACCTTGAGTATGCCACGTGGCTAACTGTCCTCATTGAAGCAACCTTTAGCGCATTCTGTAGGGGTTCAACGAAACGGACTTGCAAGGATAAAAAACATCCTTGAAACCCCGCAGTTCTATTCACTGGGAAAGAGACCTTCTTCGACCAACGAAAAGATTTAGTAGATAACACTGCGCCACCACCACGACTCCAGTTAAATATCCTGTTTTTTCCGAAGACAAGAAAATTCTGACTGTACCGACATCGACTCACCTCGTAAAGTGAGCCATCAAGGTTGCACGTAGCCCCAGATTCGAGTCTTCAATGCCTGATCTCAACCTCTCTGTTACCAGAGAATACCACACCTGAATCCAACAGCTGAACAGAAAAAATTGGAAAACTATGTGACTGAAACTTCTCTCATGATATAATGACATAGAAAGAACAGAAATAAAGAAGATAAAACAAGAAGATAATAAGAGAGGTCAAGTGAGATTACTTCCTCCACCTTCACACAAAGCCAGAGCTTAGTGAATTGAGTGAAGTTGGAGGAAGCATTTATCACTGGCTGACTGTATTTCTCTTCTTACCATATATTTGAAACAAATTGAACACCCCCAACTGGGGCAGAGCTTGAAGGAGGGTGGTTGGTTGTTGGATAGGTTGATGGTTGATCGATGTTTGTAAATTTACAGAGGAAGATCGGTCGAAAAGGCTGCTTTTAAGCATAGCTATGCAGCTAAAGTAGCGTATCCGAAGTGGAACCGACGGTCCAATTGCTTTTCTGCAAACTTTCCTGGTTTCACTAAATTCACCAACTGTGGAAACAAGTAATTATGTCTTCACTTCAGACGATTTTATGTATAATAAGTCAAGTGATTTCAACTTTCAAACTAGGTTTTTTGACCTACCCAAGCTAATTAAATTAATTCCATAATATTCTAAGACTTCTAGATATGTAGACAAAAACACTAGATTGAGACTTTTCTTATTATCATTCAATCGTTACAAATGTTCAAGAAAACTTAGAACAACCAAGTAAATTCGTAAAGAATAGCATCTGGCATTATGTCCTGGTGGATCCACGTGCTTGAATTCACGTGGGTGGCTTGCTGCTCACATACTTAAAACTCGTAGGATGCCGCTTCACTGTCTCTTTTCTCTTCATGTAATAAGATATAGGAATACAACCACTTGTTGCATCACACTTTACGACCACCAAGTCGTATCAACAGTTATATTATTTGAAAATATTTATTAAAAGAAATCAAGTTGAACCATATCCCTAATGC
>LLCD01000416.1:0-19374 GCA_001414355.1 Hymenoscyphus salicellus
GTCTCTTCGTAAACGGGGAGGATCAACCGGATGCAAAGTTTCGCTCACGCTACAACATCATACATAACTCCGATGATGATCTGGGTCTATCGTCCGATGCCGATTGTTATATAGACGACAGAAAGCTGGCATATCATCCGTCTGAGTTGGGTGGGAAGTATCATATTAATGGATATGGGATTGCACATCAGTGTCGTAGCCGGGTAAGTGATTATTTTGTTTTCCACTACTAGGTACTGTCTATACATTTTTATGCTTGATAATAATTGTATATTAGGAATTTGTGAGGGGCTTCATGGAGGAGCATAGAACGCTATCTAATGGGGACGAGAAATAACGAAGAAATAAATTTCAAAAAACATAAAAACTCACCTCTGGAATCTCATTCTTCTTTGCCCCCAGAGAAAGCTTAAAACGGTCGGTCAATGTTGCCATCTTATATTCAGGTAAAAAAATGGAAAAAAGGACAACCCACGAAAAAATACAGCAAAGTGGGTCGAGCAGCTTGTTCCTCCCCTCCCAAAGTTTCTCTTTCCGGATGCCAACTGGCTGGCAGTCGTCCCTTCGCCAGCCGAGATGTTCTGCACCGAGGCTCCTCGCCCTGGCCTAACTCAGCCTAGAACCATCTCCAAGTCTCAACCTGGCCATCATTCCTTCCTGACTTATATCATGACACTCAGCCTAAATTCCCAGAAGGCCCAAAGAAATTTCACGTCACGCACCCTCTTCTCCTTCCAGACCTTTAGGAAAATACAATATTGTATTGTTAAAACGCTAGTCTACACCAATCACCACACCCATCCAAAAAAAAACTCTTACTTTAATATAGCTCCGATCGTTACATAATCTTCCTCAAAGGCTTAGGTAAGGTAAAGTAAACCCCAACAGCTCTTCCTACAAAAGGAAAACCCCAAGAAGAAATTTCAACTCACAGCAGCGAAACGTTGAGAAGGTGGTCGTTTCCTTCCTTCCCCAAGAAAAAAGTAAATGCCGAGCCAGAAGACTCTCGTTCCCTGTATCTCCTTCGGCCCAACCACCGACTAGCTGTAGATTTGCCCATCGTTCCTTCCTCGCACTAACACTTGCCCTCTAGGTGGAGCCTTAGCCAACCCGGCCAACGTCGTCCCTTCCCCAAAATTGTCGCGGAGCCTAGCGAGCGAAGCTCCTTCCATCTCAAATCCATCCTAACTAGTCAAAAATCAGAATCGACAAAATTAGCCGTACTTTAGCATAACTCATGCATTACCCCCCAACACATGACTCTATGAATTAGTACGTTCGCCAAGACAACACTGCGGTCGCAAAGTGCTCCACACCAAAAGTTGGACTTGCATTTGATGTACGACTTAAATATATTGTAACTCTTGTAAGCTACAACGTATTTTATTCTCTTCAAAAGCACACTATTCCAATCTACAGCCTTTTTAGATTAGATGCATTCATTAAATTTTTTAAAAAGTAGTTATTTTAGAAAATTGAAATACTCTGCACCTATACTCCTCGGAGAGTTATGGCTAGACTTAGTTAAGCGAAACCTGCCGTAGTTTGCCCCACTACCCGCATGCCTCCACCAATCAGAGAATACGGCCAATTTAATCGATTCTCAAAAACAAGCCGGAGGATATATGCACTCACATTAAATCACAGATTCCACATCACATCTTCTTTACGGCAAGGGAACAAAGTATTCATATTATCGACCTATCTCCATACGAACTAAATAACATGATTATTTTTCCTCATTCCTCATTCGAAAAAAAGAAGGCCGTCATCAAGTCGCGCACTATCTTATCTTCACCCATCTCCTTTTGGCCGGAGAACAAGGTGAAAAGAACATCCGATCAAAAACGTAGGGTATCGCAAAAAGTAAAAAAGACCAGGTGAACCATGCAAAAACACACACCTTTTCCATGCGCCATTTCATTTTTTTCATGTGCCTGAAAAGGAGAACTCCTCGACTTCGATGCTTTAGGTGATTCGACACAAAGAGGGTCCAAACTCCAAAGATCCAATTGATGGCCGTCGAAGAAACAAATAAAAGCAAGAAGAAAAGGAGCTTCTGGAAGTTGTTTTTTTCATACAAAGGAAAAAAGTGAGAAATATATCTAGTAATTTTACAAGGTCGAAGAAACGTAGAGAGTAGGTAGGTAGGTGAGGTAGGCGTCGGCTTGTTCAAATCGTCGTATCTTCAAGATTCAGGATCTTCGAGTTGTCGCCGAGGAATTTGGAGCGATGACCAATGATCTCCGAGGCAATCACGTCAAAGTCCTTGATCTTTCTGGCTCGCAGATCGGTCAAGACACCTCGTAAGCCTGCGCAGAATTTCTCTCTTTGCTCGTCGTTGAATTGATCCGGGCTACCAAGGGTGGTCAAAACAGCATCATCTAGTTAAAAGTCAGCCTAGGTGACGGAGGAAATACTAAGGGACCAAGCCCAGCCTTGTTGCTAGCTGGCTCTTAAACAACCCACGCACCAGGGAGACCAATTTCTTTAAAGTGTTGGAATTCACAGGTAGCGTCGTTGCAGATGCCTCCTGCCAACTCATATTTGCAAAATTCCTTCTGTGGGTCGATCTTGTTGCTGAATGTTAGTGATCGCAATCCTCCTGCGACTTCCTGCTTGTAAGTAGGATGAAACCGGAAGGCGCGAAAGTATTTGAGAGGACTTTGATATGGTGTGAAAAGCTGGACTTGTTCTGACTTGTCCTCAACCTTACTCTGTGTGACAATTAGCAAATTGACCTCAGCAGGAATGTACGGTGTCTTTTACTGGGACTGGTGGTATGACGGCTCTCGATGGTTCGCCCCGTAAGACTATTTCCTGTACACCTTGGGTTTCACTTTCATCACTAACCTGCATGGGCTCATCTGCTACTGAAGGTTCAATGACTTCGGGAGGAGCAGGGCTGAAAGGGGGGGATTCAATAGACGAGGGCATATCAACCGGTGGCGTGGCTTCTGGAGGTTCATATATATCCGAATCACCATCAATATCCTCCTCGACTGTATTCTCTAGAGCTGGAGTATACTCCGGGCTGTGTATCTCTCCGTCGGCAGGATTTGAACAAGATTCCGGTGCCAGTTGGTTTGATTCTGGGGCAAATGAGTTATCCATCTCGGTGTCACTACAACCTTGAGCATGAGAATCCGCCTCAGCTCGTACTGCTTCTTGTAGCGCAGCCTCGAGAGCTCGGTCAGTCGATATCTGTTGCTTTGGGTCAGCGACTTGCTGTACCGAGGAAGCATCGACAGTTGTCGTCTCGGCTTCCGCCCCTTCTGGGACGAGCTCTCGAATGGCGAAATTACGAGATGGAGTAGGAGCTACAGGCTGCTCTGGTTCTAAAACTTCTGTCATGGCCTCATCGCAGGATTGAACGGCATCTTGGGTCGATTCCTGGGGTTGGTCTTCGTTTGTGACTGGACCAGGAACGTCGCTAGAACCCCCGTTTTCTGTGTTCAATGGGTGAGTTGGGGCTGAAGAATAAGTTATTGATCGCTTCGAATGTGGTAGAGTAACAGAAAGGGGAAGGTATTGACATATGAGACGGCAACTAACCGATATTGGTGGCGATATCTTCTCGAGTCAGATCTTGGAGCTTTTCTCTCTGCTCTTGGAGTTGCTGGTCGGTCTCTCTACCTAGGCGTTCCATCTCCTCTGCCATTTGGCGCTTTGCCTCTAGGTTCTTTTGTACCTCTTCCTCAAGTCTGCCCATTTCAGCTCTCAGTTGTTCTAGTTTCGTCTGACTTTGTTGGACTTGTGCATCAACCCGTGGAAGGTCAGATGCAATCCTCTGAAGACGAAGTCGTTTTCTCTCCTCTTCTTGCTTCTTCAACTCTGCCTCATTTGCAGCTTCAGCCACCTGCGTTTCCACTAATTTTTGCTGATCGGAGTGAACCTTATGATCAACCACTCCAATCAATTGTTGCATCTTCATTGAAGCTTCGACCTTGCTGGCGATATCGACACTGTTGCCCTCTTTTTCATCAACGCTTTGAGTGTTGGCATCGCGAGGAGTTTGCCCGCCTGTTGGAGTTTGGCGGGCTTTCCTTTTAGCCTCCGCCTCGGCAATCTTCTTCTTCAATTGTTCAATCTCACTTTCTTTGCGCTGTAGAACTTCGGGTCGTCCAATATTGAACTTCGCTCCATTTTGTGATACGAGAGGAGTGTTCGTAGCGGAACTGGGCGGGGAGCTGAACGGTTTGCGCGGAAAATCCGCAAGACCTGGTAGATTGGAAAATGCGCCAGCCCGATTCTCAGACAGTTTTCGGATAGGCTGAGAGGGCGAATCCTGGTCTGCTTGAGACTCGAGATCCATCTCGACATCCTCATCGTCGGAGTCCAGCTCGTCCTCACTAACGTCAATTACTAGAGGCCGTTCATTGCGGCTATGACCAAATGGTCGCTTGAAGGTTGAGACCGGGATGGGCTGTTCGAAATCGGCAGCAACTGGTCGCTTGCGATGGTTGCTTGGAGGCGGAACACCAGTAACCAATGTACTTGGGGCAGCAATCGGCGGGGGTGCTGGACTTGGAGCAGTCGAGGTGGACGTTAGGAACAGGCCTGGTATGGCCGGAGTCTGAGGAGGATTGACGGCTTGCTTGGGGGAATGAGGGGGAAGTGCAACACTTGGTCGAGCAGGCAGTGAAGGAAGCGCTGGTTGAGGCTCAGAAACTGGGGCTTTGGGTGGCGGTGCCACTGCAGATGGTTGTGATTGAATTGGCGCTGGGAAAGTAGGAGAAGTAGCATCTGTGGGTGATTTCACAGTGCTCTTAGCGGCCGCTTTTTGGGCGCGTTCTTCTCGCGACTTTCGGAGAGCTTCCATTTTCGATTGGAGGGTGCGCTCTTTCTCGGTCATTGCCGCAGTGGTTGGGGCAGCACTGGTAGTTTGAATAGCAGCGAGCTTTGGCAGGCCAGCTCCATTTGCCGTTCCACTTTTGCCATTTGTTTGATTTGAGAGAGATGGCTGCTGGCTTCCCATTTGGTCACCATTTGATGTGCCCTCTGCGACCTTGGTTGGTCCCCGCGGCTGGCGAAGATCATCAAAAATACTGCCAACCAATTCTTCCTTGATACCCTCATCAACGTAGTTCTGATAACGAATTCCGTAAGGTAAGAGATTCAAAACAGCGCTCTCAGCCTTCTTACGAGCTTCCGCGAGAGGCTTGCTAACAGTGGCACTAGGCACTTGAGCTGAAGGTGGTGGAGGGGGGAGAGAAGATTGCTGTTTGGCAATATCCGCGCTTGTCGGGGTGCCTGCAGCGTTTGCACTTGGTTGGGCGTCTGAGGTTTTGGGAACATTGATCTTTCTTCCTCCTGTTTTATCTCGGAAGCCATCGTTACCCCGACCCCGTGTATAATTATTGGCGCGTGGATTTTGATGATTTCCTTTTGCCTGTTGACCTGGATATTCGGGTACTTTTGGTGAGGCATAGGGGGAATATGCATTGGGGGGTGGCACTTTGGATTGAGGAGAATCTCGAGGGGCGTTATAACCGTTTGCTGGATGTTAGTTAGCAAACAATCTATGAGCATCTTTGGGAGAGTGTGTAAATACTAGGCTGATAAGCTCTTTTTGCAGCTTGGGCTGCATTTCCATTGTATGTTGAATTTGGCTCGCCATAATCGTTCCGATCATACTGATTTGCCCCATGCTGTCCCACATGATTGTTCATCTGGTGCGAGTTGACTCGAAATTCACTCTCACTCACCTCACCTTCGTCATATGGCTGTGTGGCCTGTGGCATAGTATGATGGCTTAGTTGATAGCTGGACTGATTTGGTTGACTAACATAGTACTGGGAATTGTGATGGGCGTTTTGGGCGTTCGTATCAGCGTATCCCATGTACTGCGGATTATTGTTGGGGTTAAAGGGAGGCAATGGCATTGAATCTTGGTTCCATCCTTGATATATGGGCAATGGGGGAACACCCGAAGCCAAGGTCGAAGCACTGAACGAAGGCGCGGGCACAGGCGCAGGAGGACCATTATATCCATACCCCGACGCGTCATAACTAGATGACATGTTGCCTTGTGCTTGCCCTATACGACCGCCATCTGGCTGCGTCTGCATCCCATATTGCGGGTAGGGTTGAGGTGGCAGGTACGAAGGCGCTTGACTGTGGTCTTGCGCTCCATACATACCATATGTCGAGGGATAGTCGGACATTGCGACAGATGTTGGGAGATGGATTGGCCCAGATGGCTCTTTTTGCGCGGTCCACAGAGGAAGGGATGATTGGAAAAGCGGAAATGCTGGAAGATCTTGGTAGACAATGTTCAATAGAGACGCGGGTCGCTGAACATGGTGCAGAAAGAAAGAAAGGGTTGGGAGAAGGTGCAGGTGCCGATGGATTGGCAGAAGATCGAGGATGAGGACGAGGATGGAGAAAGGAAGGGATTCGCAAGACAGGAGTCGCTTCTAACTCCAGCAAATGAATGTCACAGTTCTGGTGTTGATGGCCAAAGTTGGAGAGATGGCGAGGTGCGCTGGGCGAGATCAACGAAGACTTCAACTAAACTTTGGAGAAGCTACCGATTTGGACCATGCCCTTTATAGACTAGCGCAGCCTTGGTCCAATTCTAAAGGCGGCAGTGAATATAAGGTGACTGGGATTTCTACGTGTTTTCGTAATTTAGCATTAATCCAAGCTATAAAAGAGTTTTATTTCACTCTTTGAAAAGAATCCGGTTCATTCTGTATCTTCCTTTCAGTTTTTAAAAGCATAAAGAGTTTGATCTACTTGGAAAAACTGCACTTGGGGTAACTGCCGCCTTTACTATCAGCCTTCGCGCGAAGCTTTCCTTCCTCGCCCCTTCATTGGCTGGACCCTTGCACCCGCGTCTAGGCTGTTGAACCTTGTCGGTCGTGCAGGTTGCTCCTGGTAAAGTAAACAAACGCAAGCGATAAACAAGTGCTGCAACTGCTTCCTATGCAACCACGCCCATCTCACCAACTACGATACAGCTGCGAAACTGCAATCGCATGGTATTGTGCTATTTTCTGGGGTCTGTTCTATTCGCTTTCGTTTTTGCAGTCTCCAATTCTCCTTTCACCACTTTAATAACCCTTGGATGGCTTGACGCCTACGACAACAACCTTTCCTCCCACTACATGGCCAGCTCCCAAAATGGCCTCCAACTCAGGACATGTACGAAATAATCCCTTCACCAGAGGGAACTCCCCCTCAACGGGTCCAGCACCCGCCAGTGGTCGACCCAAATCCATGATAGCATCGTCGCTGTCAGGGAATTCCAGCCCTCCAAATCCACATTCGCACAATCGAAACCAGTCATTTACCTCTCTTGCAGGCGCGATGGTTCCCAATCGAAGTATCACCAACCGAACGCGGGCAGACTCGAAAACAGCACCCTCGGCATCGAGTACGTTTGCGCCTTCATTTATAAAAACCGAGGAAATGCGACACCCAGAGACAGTCAAGGGAATCGAAGGGGAAAATGATTTTTCGGGCAAACGATATGTTTGGTTAAAGGACCCGCAGGTGGCATTTGTGAAAGGTTGGATTGTGGAAGAAACAGCAAACAACCATATTCTCGTTCAGTGCGACGATGGTAGCGTATGGCAACACCGCTCTAAATTTGAAGGCAGCCTCACTAATGAGAATTCTAGCAACGCGAAGTAAATGCGGATACTGTTGACAAAGTCAACCCCGCCAAATTCGACAAGGCGGACGATATGGCCGAACTCACCCATTTGAACGAGGCCTCGGTCGTACACAATTTGCATATGAGATACCAGGCGGATCTCATTTACACATACTCCGGGTTGTTTTTGGTCACCATAAATCCATATTGCCCACTTCCAATTTACACGAATGAGTACATCAATATGTACAAGGGACAGAGCCGGGAAGAGACGAAACCCCATATCTACGCCATGGCAGACGAGGCTTTCCGAAATCTGGTGGACGAAGGGGAGAATCAAAGTATTCTCGTTACTGGTGAATCTGGAGCTGGAAAGACGGAAAACACGAAAAAGGTTATTCAGTACCTAGCAGCAGTAGCACATTCTGAATCGCCCGTCAAGAAAGCAGCACAGCAGCACTCGAATCTTTCACAGCAAATTCTTCGCGCAAATCCCATATTGGAGGCATTTGGAAATGCTCAAACCGTACGGAACAACAACTCTTCCAGATTTGGAAAATTCATTAGAATTGAGTTCACGCGAACCGGCACCATCGCTGGTGCTTTTATAGACTGGTATTTATTGGAAAAATCTCGAGTTGTGCGGTTAAATTCCCATGAACGAAATTACCATGTCTTCTACCAACTTTTAAAAGGAGCTGATCGCAAACTAAAGCGCGACTTTTTGATCGACGACGGGGATGTAGACGATTTTGCCTACACGAGAGATGGACATGATACGATTACTGGTGTTTCCGATAAAGACGAATGGGAGTCGTTGATTGAGGCTTTCAATATCATGGGTTTTTCCGAGCCAGAGCAGGTCTCAATTCTCCGAACAGTAGCCGCTGTTCTTCATTTAGGAAATATAGCTGTCATGAAGGAAAGCAGAGGTGCCGATCAAGCTAGATTGGCCCCAGATGCCCGGGCGCATGCTGAGAAGGTGTGTAGGTTACTCGGTATGCCAGTTGAGCCCTTCCTGCAAGGCTTGCTACATCCTCGAGTCAAGGCTGGGAGAGAATGGGTAGAGAAGGTTCAGACACCTGAACAAGTACGTCTCGCAATTGATGCCTTGGCGAAGGGTATTTACGAAAGGAGCTTTGGTGACCTGGTCACCCGTATTAATAGGCAGCTGGATAGATCAGGCATGGGGATGGATGATTCCCACTTTATCGGAGTACTTGATATTGCTGGATTCGAAATTTTCGAGGAGAACAGCTTCGAGCAGCTATGCATCAATTACACCAACGAGAAACTGCAACAATTTTTCAACCACCATATGTTCGTGCTTGAGCAGGAAGAGTATGCTCGAGAGCAGATAGAGTGGAAATTCATTGATTTTGGCCACGATCTCCAGCCCACAATTGATCTCATCGAACTCCCTAACCCAATTGGTATCTTCTCATGCCTGGACGAAGATTCAGTTATGCCAAAAGCTACCGACAAGTCTTTTACCGAGAAACTTCACTCTCTGTGGGACCGAAAGACTCCAAAATATCGACCCTCACGACTTGGCCAGGGGTTTCTGCTTACCCATTATGCTGCTGAGGTAGAATATTCTACTGAGGGGTGGCTGGAAAAGAACAAGGATCCGCTGAATGACAACATCACAAGATTGCTGGCTGCTTCGACCGACAAGCATGTTGCCAATCTCTTTGTCGACTGTGCTGACCCTGACGACGATAGCGGCGCTACTCGAAGCAGAGTGAAAAAGGGACTTTTCCGAACCGTTGCACAGAGACATAAAGAACAACTCTCGAGTTTGATGGCACAACTTCATTCAACACATCCGCATTTCGTGCGATGTATCATTCCAAATCACAAAAAGCGACCAAAACAACTCAGCGCGCCGCTCGTTCTTGACCAATTGAGATGCAACGGTGTTCTTGAAGGAATTCGAATTGCCCGTACAGGTTTTCCCAATCGACTCCCATTCTCGGAATTTCGCCAAAGATACGAAGTGCTATGTAGAAACATGCCCAAAGGCTATCTGGAGGGCCAAATGGCCGCAACCCTTATGCTCGACAAGCTTGGTCTTGACAAAGCGCTCTTTCGAGTCGGCCTCACCAAGGTGTTTTTCAGAGCCGGTGTCTTGGCAGAACTGGAAGAGCAACGAGATACTCTGATTCGAGAAATAATGTCTCGATTTCAGTCAATTGCTCGTGGTTTCACTCAACGACGCATTGCTCACAAGCGTTTATACAGAGCAGAAGCCACTAGAATTGTGCAACGCAACTTCCAGATATATCTCGATCTCTGTGAAAATCCCTGGTGGAGATTATTGGTCAAGATGAAACCCCTTCTCGGCGCAACACGAACTTCTGGCGAGGTCAAGAAGCGAGATGAGATGATTCTAAAGCTCAACGATAAAATGAAGCAGGAGGCTGCAGAGCGCCAACGTTGGATGAAGAACGTAGGAATGCCCATACCGAGATGCAACGAATCCAGCAAACACTAGAAAGTGAACGTGCTTTAGCATTAGATAAGGAAGAAATCTTCAAACGTCTTCAAATGCGCGAGACAGAACTGAGCGACAAACTTTCCGGAGCAATCGATGATCAGGAAAAGCTTGAGGACCAACTCGATGACCTTCTCGAGGCCAAGAAAAAGGCTGAACATAAATCCGAGCAATGGAGGGCGGAATTGGAACAGGCAGGCCAGATCATCTCAAAGCTGGAACACGAAAAGCAGGAATTATCAGAACAACTGGATAGTCTGGATGCACAACTCAACGATCTAGCACAGAGCCAATCTGCAAGAAGTGCAGAAGAATCCCGCCTCACTCAGGAAGTCAACATGCTTCAAAGTCAACTCAGCCTGAAGGATCGCAAAGTTCATGACCTGGAAGGCAAGCTTCTCAAGGTTGACCAAGATTTAGATATAAAGCTTGCAAACACCAACAAAGAGCTCCACGCTACCAAACAGAGGGAGTCGGAATTATCTACAGAAAACAGACGAGCCCAAAAACAAATCTCGGAATTATCAGCAACATCCACCAGCTATGAAGATCTTGTGCGCAAAAAGGAGAGCGAGTTGTCAGTACTGAGATCAGACAATCGTAAATACGAGGATGAGCGCAAGACCTTTGATGACGAAAAGAAAGGGTTCGCCAAGGAGAAAGAGAACGTTGTTAACCGACTTCGTGAGGTCCAAGCCGAGATGTTCGCAATGAAATCGCAAAAGCAGCACCTTGAACGGGAAGCAGCTGACGCAAAGAAGTTGCTCGATGCAAGATTGACTGAGGATGCCCAAGCTGGACAAAATCGTAGAATGCTGGAGGGCCAGATTGCTGATCTCAAGGAACAGCTCTCGGAAGTTCAAAGAGAACTCAGCAAGGAACGTCAATCAAGAGACGATGTACAACTTCTTGCTGAGCATCGATATCGTGAGTTGAATGAGAAGTTCCAGGAACTCAACGAAGCCAAAATCATCATTGAGAAGGAGCTTTATGTTCAACAAGATACCCTGCGGAGAGCTATGGAGGCCCGCGTTACCGCTGAAAAGGAGCGAAACGAGGCTCGTAGTGAAATTCGACGACTCCGAGAGGCGAAATCTGCCCTCGAAGAGGCAAGGATTCAAGCAGAATTATCCAACGACCGAGCCGCCTCTAGGCAAGCTCGAGAACGAGAGGCTAGCGTGCGTAAAGATCTTGAAGCCGAACAGAGCCGTGCAAAGTACTTTGAAGAAGAGTGTGGTCGCCTGAGCTTGGAAGTCAAGGAGTTGAACAAGATAATTGCTGAGTCTACTGACTTTGGAATCCGAAACGACAAGGAAAAAGAAAGACTAGATCGCGAACTCAATACGGTCAAAAGCCGACTCATGGCATCCGAGAACGATAATCGTGCACTCCTCAACAAACTCCAACAGAAGGGGCTTGAGCTTGCGCGATCAGGTTCCAAGGCAAGCGAAACATCTCGCGGTCAGCTGCTCAATCTTCAACGGGAGAAAGCCAAGGTCGACGAGCAAAACCAGAAGCTGAACAAGCAACTTGGTGATGCCCAGTTGGCTGTGGCGTCGCTTGAAAAACAAAAGGAAAAGCTTTCACTTAGTCTAGAAGATCTCAATCACGAGGTTGCTCGTGAACACAAGACTAGTAGAAACGCTGAAAAGGCCTCGTCGAATTTCACAAGTCAAATGGCCGAAGCCAACCGTAAACTGGATGATGAGCGCCAGCTACATTCTCAAGCACAAGCCAAGAACCGACAGCTTCAATTTATCATCGACACTCGCGAGAAGGAGGTTCTCCAGCTTATGAAACTTGTTGATCCAGAAATGACAACGCCTCCCGTGCCGCAATACGACGGAGAGAGCGATCGAAGCCCTAGCAAATCACCAAATCTCGTTCCAAGTCTCACCCAGAAAATAGAGGAGCTACAGAATAATCTCAGAGTCCAATCTGCTGGACGATCGAATGCAGAGTCCCAACTCTCTGATCTCCGAAGAAGATATGAGGATGAATTTGGCGAATCTCCTGACAAATCTCCAAGTCGCCCTAGGTTGGAGGAAATCAATCCAAACCAAGCCCCATTTACTCAATCTCCAACTCGTTTCCGAGAGAAGCTCAACGCCAGGGCTCGATCCAATGTCTCTACGCCCACAAGAAGATTCCCAAGTAACGGGACAGATGCTGCACATGATTCGGCAAGATCTGATCGAACGGCTGACATCTTGAGCTTTAACAATCGTATGGATCTCAAGGCTGATGTCGAGGAGCTGCAAAACCAGTTGCAAATAACACAGATGCATAATAGACAGCTCCAGAGTCAGATTGACCGATCGACGCCATCCCGAGAATTGTGGCCCGAGGATAGTCCATCGCTACGACGTGTTCAGAAGCTGGAGCAGGCCAACAGCAGGCTCCATGAGCTTTTGGATGACTCCGCTAAGAAAGTATCTGGTCTGGAAAAGAGTATTCAGTCTGGCGAATTGTCACTTCGTGATGTTCAGACGAGATCGCATGAAGAACTCTTTGAGCTGCTTAACAACCAGGAGGATTCTAGGAGATCTATTCTTCATGCCCATAAAGACACTGTGGCGGATTTGATCGACACCAAGAAGCACTTCGAGGGAATGAAGCATGCTCGCGCAACCTTGGAAGTTGAATTGAGAGATGCCCGTTCTGATTTGGAAGAGATGAGTTCTCAGAGAGATCAGGATGCCGCTAGTCGCAGCCAGCTTCTACAAGAGTTCGCCGACCTTCAAATTCGACTAGACGCCGAGTCCTCCAAGTTGGTTGATGTCACCTCGAGCCTATCTTTGTACAAGAGTCGTGCGGATGAGTACTTTAGCAAACTTGAGCAAGCCGAAATTGCGGTCCTTAAGGCATCAAGAGCAGAGCAATTCGCCCGAACCCAGGCCAAGGAGGCTGAAGAGATATGTGCTGAAATCATGTCGGAGCGCAAGCAGATGGATGCTACAATTGAGGATCTGCAACGACAAAACCAACGACATGAGGAGAAGTTGGAAGATATGTCCGCCGACCTGGAAGCTGCAGTTCAAGCGCGAAAGCGTCTGCAGCATGAGCTTGAAGATTACCGAAGTCAGAGAGCTATGGATATCGAAGATAAGGAATCCAGCATGGAGCAGACTCGCAAGAAGTACCAAGCTGAGTTTGCGACTCTAACTAATGAGTTGGATGTTGCGAGGGAAGAGAAGCTGTTTAAGCAGGCTGAGAGTACGAGGTTGAGGGAAGAGCTTGATGAGTTGAGGTCTAAGTGGGATGATGAGGTGCTTAATAGCTCTACGTGGTCGAAGGAGAAGGCACGTCTTGAATCTACGATGTCGGATCTTTCGGCTAGCAGGGATGAGGCTGCGAATGCTCATAAGGATGCGCAGGAGAAGATTGTGGGGTTCCTCTCCCAGGTTCGAAACTTGAGAACTACCATCGATGATCTGAATGCAGAGCGAGATATTCTTCATCGTGAGAAACGCGGGTTGGAAGCCAGACTTGAGGAAGCGAAGGCTGGTCTGGATGATCTTTCACGCAGCGACAGTCCGGCTTTACGGAATGCGGCTGGGATGGACCGGGAACTTCTCGAGCTTAAATCTTCGCTCGCGCAACAGGAAGACATTTCCGCTGCCGCGGTTGGTAAAATGAGACGCGCTGAAGCGTTAGCAGCTGAGATGCAGAAGGATATCGTTGCCGAACGAGAGATGACTGCGCAGCTTAGCAAGGAGAAGGCTGGGCTGGAGAAGGCGCTTAAGGAGCATCAGGTTAAACTTGTTGATCTGGAGACCAAGGGGTATTCGAGTGCCAGTCAGGATGTTAGGTTTTTGCACGGGCGGGTTCAGGAGGTAAGTCCATCAATCCAGCACATCATATTGTGCAATACTAATTTACTTTTCGCAGCTCGAAGCACAACTCGAAACTCAAGAGAACGAAAGGAATAAATCCCAACGCTCCGTCCGTAATGTCGACCGCACAGTCAAGGACTTGCAATCCCAAATCGACCGTCGCGACAAAATCAATTCTCAGCTTGAGGAGGATGTCTCCCGCGCACGGGATCGCGCGGAGAAGTTACTGAAAACCATCGACGAGCTTCAGAGCAGTGATTCGACCAACCAATTGAGCGCACGTAGAGCTGAGCGTGAACTGAGGGAAGAACGCGAGAAGGCTTTGAGACTTGAGCGCGAGCTTGACGGCTGGAAGGCGAAGATGGGTGATGGGGGGAGTGTTAGGAGGGGGACTTGGATGAATGGGACGGGGGTAGAGGAGAATGGGATTGAGGTTCCGAAGAGGAAGAGTAGTGTTAGTCGGCAGGTTAGTATGAGTAAGGGTTTCTTGTAGAGGAAGGGGGTGACAGGGATTGGGAGGTGTGTATAATGTTTGTGCTGGGCAAGGGGGGGTGGGATGAGGTGATGGATGCATTTTATAAGAAGGCGTTTTGCTTTTATAATAATAAGGGAAGGGGTGTTGGTGGTGTATCTAAGTGGTGACTTTGTATTTTATGGATTGGTTTTTGGTAGCGGGTGGCGCGCTTTTTTTTTTTTGAGATGATGGATTATCATATATTTGGAATTCGAGTAGTGTTTTTCGCTGGCTTTCTTGTTTTGCTTTTGTTATTTGAAATGGTGTGATGATTGATGGGCCAAGGGTTCTTTGAGGGATGCTAGTTGATATGAGCAGTGTCGGTGTCATTCGCTTTGCTTTCTCCGTGATCTGAGGATGACGTATTCTTTGTCTGAGAGGGGATAATTTGTTCTCATCGAGCGGCAAATCCAAGGTGTTAATTAGATCAGCTTCTTACTGCCCTTCACAGCCCTAGATATGGTGGAGTGAGTTTGTGCTCCCACGTGATCTTCTTTTGCCCCCTCAGGTGCGAGGATGGTTTACTGGCTAACTGATGGGTTACCTGGAAAAAAACTTTTGGGGACCCAAAACTTAGTTGAGTTACTGGATATATATTTGGCTTACTGGTTGAAGAGCCGTTGATGGGAATGTTGGACGAGGGTTTTTTGGGGGGTTGTGTTCCTTTCTATTTCATTTATACAACAAACCGGAGGCGACGATTTTTCTATGCCTCACTTCTGGTACATTGGAATTTGAGTGGTGTTCTTTCTTGCCGTCATTCTTCATTGCTTTTTTTTTCTTTCTTTTATGGTCTGATGATAAGGGGCCAAGGGTTTTTTGAGGAGTTACTAATCGAAGGGCATTAGAATCTTACTTTCCCAAGGTTGTGGCTTAATATTACGACTTAAGCTATAGGCTCCAATGGGTTGTGGATGATATACCCGGACATGGGACGGGTTGATGAGAATTCTTACTCTCTGCTCATCTAAACCGTTCTCTTTCTCTTATTTATTAACTTGGTTGAGTCGAACAGGTTTCTCTCGCATTGTGACGGAAATTTTATACGAGTATTCATACGAAGGATTGAGTTAGGGATCCACCCCTTCAGTACCTACAGCCCCATCATGCGTGGGTTTTTCCCTGTGCTTCGGGCCGTTCCGCTGTTGTGCAGCTTGATGTTGCCCCGCGTTCAGGCACTGGTTTGTCCACTGGAGGAAGAAAGAAATATCGTGGGGAAGCAGTTTGATTATGGTACCTTTTTATTTGTTTGGTTCTCCGTAGCTTGTTTGATTGGAACTTGATGAGGGTAACCTTACTGACTAGTGAAATAGTTATTGTTGGAGCCGGAGTGAGTGGTTTGGTTGTTGCGAATCGGTTGAGTGAGGATAAAGATAGTAAATTCATCGTACTTTCGTTAGGGGGGAGATGCTAACAAATCATAGCTAGTGTGCTCGTCCTCGAAAGAGGCTACTTCGATGATAAACCTCAAGCGATCATTCCTGCGTACGCTAGTGCGGTTGATGAGAGTGTTATGATTCGGCCGACTAGTGCGCCAATCGCAGAATTGAATGGGAGGAGGATAGAGGTTGCTGTAGCGGCTGTTGTTGGAGGTGGTTCTGGTATGTCAATGCGTTTTTTCCTTTCAGCTGATCAGTGATGCTGGAATGAGAGATGGTTTTGGGTGATGCTGATTGAAATAGTTGTTAATGGGATGGCATACGGTCGAGGAAGTGCTCCTGATTTCGATGCTTGGGAGGAACTTGGGAATTCTGGTTGGGGATGGGATGGTCTTTTACCTTATTTTAAGAAGAGTACTACCTTTCAACCTCCTAAACCCCAGACTCTCGAGAAGTGGAACATCACGGTATGCAAGTTTGACCTTTCACCCCTTGTATTACCGCTTTTCAATGCATTTTCAATGGTTCAGGCGAGGTTTCTTATATCCATTGAGGTGCAAATTACTAATATCACCCAGTGGGATCCATCTGTCTATGATCATGGACCTCTCCATACTTCGAGTGACGATTTCATATACCCCGATCTTCAGTATTTTTGGAATGCTTGGAATGCACAAGAAGGCGTCGAGAAGAGGAGGGATTTTAACAATGGGAAATGGCCTGGGGTTGGATGGGCGGAGAGTACGGTTGATAACAGTGCGGGTGTCAGGGATACAAGTAGAAGGGCGTATTATGATACCGTTTGTGCGAAGCGGAAGAATTTGCATATACTGACTGGTCAGACTGCTAGCGAGATTTTGTTCCATGGCTTGAATACTAGGGGTGTAAAGATTGTTTCTAGGAGTAATAATCGAACGAGTGAGGTGTATGCGAAGAAAGAGGGTGAGTATCTTCAGTTGAGTGGTTTTGTACTTTGTACAAAACCAAGTTTCAAAGCCTCGAAGGGACAAACGCTGATCTTGCATCCCGAAAATAGTCATACTGGCTGCTGGAGCAGTACAAACACCTCAGCTGCTCCAAGTGAGTGGAATCGGCCCCAGAGAAGTCTTAGAAGCAGCCGGTATCAAAGTAAAAAAAGATTTGCAAGCTGTAGGGGCCAATCTCCAGGATCATCCAACAGTCATCATGCAGTTCAATTTATCGAATCAACAATTCCCCAATCCTGACTCGATTTTCAAAAATGCTACTTATAATGCTAGTGTCTGGGAAGAATACTCTACCAGTCATACTGGACCAATCGCATCTGGACGCTCCGGCATGGCTGCCTTCCTCTCATTACAACAAGTCACTACCGAGGCTGGTGATATAGCAGCGAAACTCCTTTCACAAAATGCAATCGATTTCTTACCAAACGTCTACAAATTTCCGCCGCTTCTCCGAGGATTTGAAGCCCAACGAAAGATACTAGCGAGAAGATTTACTTCAAACACATCAGGGGTAGCTGGGTATCCCCACCGAGGCAACGGTGCAGCCCCTCTACCCTTCCATAAAACCACCTCTCGAGGCACAATAACCCTCAATCTAACAAATCCCCATGAGCTCCCAGTAATCCAATTCAACACGCTTCAAAATCCAACCGACACCGCAATCATCCTCGCAATAGTAAAGCGTGCCCGCACCTTCTGGAAATCCCCCGAACTCGCACATTTCAACCCCATTGAAATTTCACCTGGAGCTCAATACCAAACAGATGAGCAGCTTCTGGCTGCACTTAAAGCCGGACCTTTACTTCCATCTCTTGCTCATCCTGTTGGGACTTGTGCGATGATGCCGGAAAGATTGGGAGGATGTGTTAGTAGTAACTTGAAGGTTTATGGAGTGAAAGGGTTGAGGGTTGTGGATGCTAGTATTATTCCTTTAATACAAGCTCCAGTTTTGCAAGCTGGTGTTTATGGGATTGGGGAGAAGGCTGCTGATATTATTAAGGGAAGGGGTTGAAACTCGGCGCCGTGTTTTTTGTTTTATGGTCTAGGTTCGAGGTCTGGGTATGGGTCAAACGACACTGTATTTCCTCTTCTTTCACTTGGTTACCCTCCTTCTTGAAATAATGATGTACTTGTATTCTTTTCAGTTTGCAGTTTTTGGGGATGGAACTCGTAAATGTTCCTTTGGGGGCAACCCTTTCCAGGTGGAATATAATCGGAATGTACATCTCCATTTAGCCAAACAAATTGGTATTGCGCTGAGAACATCTAAAGACAAAATGTTACCAAAACCACTACTCCAACTCAATTATTGCAGAAATTAAGCGAGCTTCTTGCCCTGGCGTGACATGCCGTTTGTTAAATGACCTTTTCCGCCCAACACAGACAGAAAATGAGACACAGCAATGAGATACAGTAATGAAATGAAAAGAAAGGTGAAAAATTGCACTGTGTGCTACAAGTGCTGCCAGGCTATCGTGAACCTAGACCTCAAGCACCAACCTTCCCACATATTCCCTCTCCCCTCACTTCACTATAATCCTTCAGGATCCCTTCATCATCTTCTCTCTCTATGATCCGCTCCTCCACATGAACCATACTCCCATCCCACCAAAGACCTGATTCAGGAAACAACCACTCCTCCCTCAATCCCTCTCGCACCAGTGTCTGCATAGAAAGCTCCATCAACCCGTCATCGAGAGGAGCAAATAGATGTGTTCCACATCTCAAGCATGAGACCTTGGGCTTTGATTCGACGGTCTTGATGGATAGACAAGAACATCTAAGACTTGGATCTTCTAGTATTGGGAGGATGGAAGTCCATTTTCGTCCAGGTTTTGAGGGGATCGTTGATTTTGGATCTGTCGGCAGTTGGAGGAGGGGGAGAAATGTGTGGGTTGTTGCTGTTGGTGGCGGGGTCGTGGGGGGAAGTGAAATTGTGAGTTGGGAAAGAGGTGTTAGGAGGATTTGGGGAGTTGTTCGGTTGGGTTGGTGGGGGTGCAAGGTAGGTAGGATAAGGGGGAGTTTGTATTTGGATTTCTTTTCGGTGGGTCGTGATTTTTGGGAGGGGATGGAGATTTCGAAAAGCACTGAGTTGCATCTGCATGCTCCGGATAGAGTGAGCGAGTGGTTTGGTGGTGGCATTTCGTGACTTTGCTTTGGTTGACTTGGTGATTTTTGAAGGTTGTAAAGTTTAACAACGATAATGAATTGATGAGTGAGAATTGAGAGATGAATGCTTTAGTCTACCAGAAAGAAACGTCTCTCTCCTTCATTTATATACATCATCATCGTAACACGATTCTCGTCCAATATGGGGGATATGTTCATCGGGGAGATCATCTGACTTGGCGGTAGATCTGTACTCTTTCAGTGCAGTACATCTTTTCTTGGCTTGCATTTCTGCACTTCTTGGCTTATTGTTTTAGACTTCCGTTTGGCTTAGTTTGAGTCTCGAAGTGGGATGAAAACGTATGTGTAGATTTTGATGTGAGACAGATAACAGATGTGGTGTTGGTATACTGTAAGATTTTAGGACTTGGCGGTGTGCTATTGTGTTGC